>VDFB02275791.1:0-68863 GCA_007258455.2 Sequoia sempervirens
ATTTATAATAAGCAAAATGATCCAATTTAGAATTCTCAAATGTATCAAATTCCTAGTTCCAAATCCTCAAATACTTCTTGAGGTTATACAAATATTTATTTAATTTATTGACCAACATTTTTATCTTTCACCGTGAAGTTCTTTAGTTGTGTAATATATATTTCTTCCTCCAAATCATCATGAAGGAAATTATTTTTCATATCCATTTGTTCTATCTCTAGATAATAGTTGTAACAATAGAAATCAAGAATCTAATGGATGAAATTTTTACAACAAAAGAAAATATCTTACCATAATCCACCCCCTCAACTTGGGAGTAACCTTTCACAACTAATTGTGCCTTGTACTTTTCAACATTACCTTTAGAACCTAGTTTCTTCTTGAATACCCATTTACAATCAACTTGTCAACATCCTTTAGGAAAAGGTACCAAGTCCCAAGTGTCATTTATGTTAAATGTATCCATTTCTTCATCTATGACTATTTTTCAATACTCTACATTAAATGCATACCTAAAGCCTCTTATACACTTCTAGGTTCAACAATATTAGTATTTAAGGAAAATATACATCTAGAATCGCTAGGGGAATACCTTTATGGTGGTTATCTTTTCCTAGTTGATCTCTGGACAAGTTGAATTGGAGATTCTACCTCCTTTTCTAAAGATTAAGATCTTGAAGAGCTCTCCTCAAATTTTGGTCTCACTTGGGCTTTTTATTCAACTTTCTTTGGCTTAGGAGGAAGCTACCATTGAAACATAGTAAATAGATTTCAATTGAAGCAACATCAACATGCCCACACATATGAATGAATAAGATCTAAAATCCTAGAATAATTATGAGAACATGAATAAAATTTAAAACATTTTTTACTATACATGCAATGTTCATATAAATTAAACTCAAGATTACAATTTGACAAACCTTCAATAAGGTTTTTTAATTTTTTATAGTTTGTAGATCCTTCTCTCCATTGTGGCCTAATATCTAGTGCCATAACATCAATTCTTTTTAGTTGGTAACTTGGATTTTTTAGAAAGAACAACCTTAGGTACCCAAAAAGAATGACAATTTATTAAAGATGATATCATTGGTTTATATCTAATGGAAGAGATGAATAACCAACCTTAATAAAAGTACTATTACACTAAACCATGCATGCATCAAGTTGAGATAAAGTGTCCAGCCTAACACCTCTAGAAATCACTATAGCACCTCTACCCATTTTGCATCTTGTATCAAAAAGGAAATTTACATGCCCACATATATTATTTTTCTTACAAATAAAATATTTCATGCTAACATAGGGATATGCAAAAAACCACTAATTTTCTTAACTCTATAATCAGTAAATTTGATTTGTACTCTACCATGACCAATAATTTTCAAATAAGAATCACCACCGATGTAAACCTTTCCTTCATCGAATTCTTCATAATATTGAGAAAACCACTCTCTACGAGAGGTCACATGAAAAGATGTACCTAAGTCACTTATCCAAGAATTCACTTGCATGCATTGCTAAAGCTACAATTGATGCATCATCATCCTCCTTTTCAAATTTAGAAACACAATCAAATTTATTTTTCGTTTTCTTTTTCTTCTCTTTACATTACCTTTAGAGATGACTAAATTTTCCATAATTTCAACATATCACTTTGGAATTTCCAAGAGACTTTGATCCCCTCTTGGACCTAGACCTTGACTTTTCTCACTAATGATTATTCTTCTTACCTCTTTCTTTAATATACCATCATAATTAAAGGTGTCCTTAGTACTAATAAAAATTTCCTTCTTATTTCTTCAAAAATAAAAAAACCAACAACATATTCAACCTTTAATGTAATAAAAGTACATCCAATGACCTTTATGAGACTGTCTTATGGATTAAGTAAAGAACAAAACCAATTTTGACATATTTCTTCCTCATCCATCTTCACACAATCTAAATTCAATTGAGCCACCAAAATATTGAGAGTATTTAAGTAGTTTACAATTTTACCACCTTCTTTCATTCTAAATGAATATGATTTCTTCCACAAAAATAACTTGTTAACCAAGGACTTTTCTTAATAGATTTCACCTATTTTTTGCGAATCTCTTTTTAGTAGGTTCTTCATGGATATTAATCAAAATAGAATCTAAAAGACATAATATTATGAGATCATTTTCTTTTTAGTCCATAATGTCATATTGAGTTGCTACACATGCATTTATAGGTATGTTATCATGCTCATCAATGACACCCCATAGATCATGATCAACCAATAGGTCTTCCACTTTCATCTTCTACAACTCAAATTTTATACCTAAAAGAAATTCAACCTCAATCCTCCTTGATGTGCTTTCCATCTATATTTCCTACAATAAGATCATAAAAGTATGTTATCCTACATAAGCTCACACTCAAATATGGATTAGCTTAAAAAGCTCAGTCCATCTACTAAAACCAAAGGTGATTGGATTATGATACCACATGTAAGGAAACACTTGGGGTAGAAAAATTAGCTTCCTATGCTAATATTGAGAGAAGTGTATAGAAAATTTTCAAATATGATCTAAAATAATTATAAAAAAGGGAGAAACACATATAAATTGGAAACAAAAATAATAGAACACATTGCACTAGTGTTTACATGGAGAAAACTAGTTTGGAAGAAAAAAACCACACTCCAAAACTTGCTCAATGTATTATTCAAACTTGAAATTATATTACAATACACAAGTGCAAAAAAAGTCTTCACAAGAGTTTTCCAACATACAATTTAGGATAATTTTGACCACATTCAATACTTTCAAATTCAGCATACATGCAATTCCTTAAGTACTCAATATATACATAGACATGAATAAGTTGGAAACTATTTTTGATTTTCAATATCATCTGTTAAAACCCTAGTAAAGATAGCAAAAAAATGTGACCCTTTTTCCAATGCTACCTTGAAGATTCTCATTATCTTCTAAAAATTGCATATTATGTTATGCTTTTACACCTATCATAACTGATTAAAAATATCCACCCAACTTTTTATTATTCTCCATCTCAAAATAGGAACATCATGAAAAATAATAAATCCTATCACAATTATTCAAAATATTCTTTGATTTTACATGTCCTAAGATTTAATCATAAGTTGTCATAGGATCCCACAAAGGAAGGCATCAAAAATTAGTCATAGATAAGAATTTTAAATATATTATAAAACAAAATAAAAAGTACTCAATGTGGTAGAATATTATTCCAACTCAAAATCCTATGCCCTATTTTGGTGGAGCACATTATCAAATAATATAAAATATAAATAATTAATAATTAATAAATACTCAAGAATTGCCAAGGTTGAGATACCTTAATTCCCAACATTGGGTCATTGATCTTGGACTATCATGAAGCTCATGGGTGATTACATGGAGTCTAATACAATGTATTGTGTGGTAATAGTCTTGATGACTTCTAGTCTACGATTATAGCATAGGAATATAAATGATTTTTATCATGGAACTTTTCCACTCTTGAATCTAAGAGGCTTGAGTTCTAAGAATTGACAAGTTATAGATATGTGGCTTCTAATATCCATTTCATTTACCTAAATTATTGTTTTCTAATATCCACATCTACAAGGCACAACTAATTAAGTGTTTTATGTAGCTTGAGATAATAATGAATGTGGTTTGTTGACATGGAAAAAAGGTATGATAATATTTTTTGAATTAACAAGTCTAATATGGTCATTGATGAAATTAAATAAAAGCATGACTATTTCCATGCCACCTATAGAAAATGTATACATGGGTGAAGTCTAAAGACCTGTGTATCATTCTAAAATCAATTGCAAGCCAAAAATTATTGCAAGTGTGTAAGTTTTTTAGTATAAAATGATGCTTTTTCATCCCTTTTTGTATCAAGTTTTAGATCCAATGAGGATCCTCTGCTTACAAGATTAATTTTGACCATTTCATCATGTTTCTTGAAAAATAAGTATTAACATTTAGATAATGGTACAAGCTAGTTGGTAGGCATACAAATTGAAATTAGTGGCTTGCATGGATGTGGGAGATTTCTCCCTTACACCTAGGTACTTTGAACTAATCCAAGGTGAATTTACTCATTTATATAAGTGTTTATATTTTTCTTGTGAGTGCGTTTTGATGTGAATGGTGCTTTGTATGTCCCCTTTTTGGGCTAATCCTAATTCTTTCCCTAGAAACACAAGTTAATGCAGTTAGGATCAAAACTTATCAATTAAATGCTTTGAGCCAGATAAATCATGGTTTAGGTCCACAATCATGTTAGATAATATTTGTAAACCCCATAATATTAATAATTCGCATTAGGAGTTGGATCATAAGAGAAAGTGGATGAGAAGCATGATAGGTCCACCCAAATCTATCACACCAAGCCCAAGAGTGGATATACCATCCCTCTTGGCCCTTAAGAGGCACACTTAGACATCCCACATGGGGTGGTCTACTTGGTGGATAACTTGTATCTGCATTCCCTACCCTTGCTACCTTATCCATTCCTCTTATGGCTGCAACTTTCTTAATTTTATCTCAACCACCAATCCATGTGGAGGTTGGGGAGAAGAGCTTACCATAGGCAACCTGTAGAAACCCTCTCCTAAGACCAAGAGTGGATATCACTCCCTTGGCCCCAAGTTGCACACTTAGACATCCGTTAAGGAGTGACATACCTATTAGGACATCTAGTATCTGATCAACCTACTAGTATTTTCTCCCCAGCTCCTCCCATGGTTATTTGATGAGAATAATAAATATAAATAACAAAATATATATAATTGCATACATTAATTATAACAGATAATAACATAAGAATAATAGATATAAATATACAATTGCATACAATAATTATGATGGAGCATACCATAAGCATAATAAATATCAATAACAAAATGTATAATTGGTATACAACAAGAATATAAATATCAATAACATAATATATATTTTGCATTCAATAATTATGATAGAGCATACCACAATCTACTAACACAGACCTACCCATGTGATGTTAATGACTGTGATATTATTATGCTAGAATTATAAATATGTTTCGAAGGATATCTGATAACCTTATTTTCAGACAATATCCCTTTATGGATGATTCGATTGACTAGTGTGCAAAATATCTTTTATTTTTTAATAATCGATTTGTTCTTAACACTTAGAGGATATCATTCATGTAGATCAAATGAATAAGAACCTATTATCCATAATTATATTAAAGCATCATAATTACTCATAAGGCTCAATAATTGTTGCAAGCATCATTATTGCCTAATCATTCATATATATATTCCATACTTAATCACTTTATATGAATTTATATATGTACTTACTTCCCTCATTGATTTATCATTTATCTTCATTTATCTATTCTTGAGCCAACTCTTCCAAGTTCCCACATATTTCTTCAGCTAAATCCACGTATATCATATTCTGATGCTACACTCAAGAGATACTCTTTGTATATTTCTTTGTTGTTCCCTCTATCTCTGCGTAAGTCACCTATTATTTCTACTCCTTACTTTCCTTTCCATCTGCTCTTACTTTCATTATAATCTTTCCTTCTTCAAAATGATTTCACCTTAACATATACCCATGTGATAGGGCAGGTCTCTTTAAAAGAGATGCCCTTTGTTAAGGATGGATTGCTTCAACTAATCGTTGCTTCCTTTTTAAGACTTTATTACTATTTGTGATAAGTTAAGACTACTTGTTGGAAACATTGCCTTGTCACATCTCTCCTAAAAGTGGTCCTCTTCCCTTAATCATTGTTGCCTATATATTTTTTCCATATTCTACCATTGTAGCTTTTAAATGAATTACTGCCCTTAATCACACTATATTTTTTATAAGGTAAGCAAGGTTTTCAAAGGACCAAGAACCTTTTACAAAGATAGGAGAAGGACACTTCCAAATAGAAAAGTCTCAAACTTTTCCAACACAACAAAAAAATAGCACTAGCAAAAGCATTGCAGTATACAACAGAAACACCAACAACACCTGGTCATTAGATAACCAGACATGATAGAACACTCAAAACCAACAACAGTCATAAGTCAAAGACAGACTAACAACCCGTTCCTGTCACCAAATCAACAAGCCCAAACGACTTTCCTGAAAAAACCAAGCTACAAATCACCTATAGTAGTTAGACTGTAATAGAACTTCTGCTCAAAATTGAGCCTAACAGATTCCCACCAAAAGACTTGCCTAAAACAACCAGGCCACAAACCACCTGCAGTAGTCGGACTGCAGTATAACTTCTACTCAAAACTAAGCCTAACAGAATCCCAACAAAAGCAAGGAGGACCAGACTAAGAAAAGGTAGCACCATCTCCCTATCAGCAAACTCAACAAAACCTTCTTCAAACCTTTCCAACAATAACATTTTCTACCTCAATAGGAAAACCACCTCAAAATGAGACACTAGAAAGGGACGACTAAAAACAGGGTAGCAATAGCTCCCATCACTACTCTCATTCTCCACCTCAAAAGGAATAAGGAGATCCAAACTAAAAGCAAGGAAGCAACCACACCCATGCAGCAACACCATCAAATCTTGATGAGGAAACCAAATCCCATCACTAACCTTGAGAACCATCTTAACATAGGAAATAAGGTTGACCTCCAAAGCCCCCAAATAGCTATTCCCAACTCCATCAGTGCAAACCAACTCCACCTCGATAGGAGGGTTCTCCACCTCAATAGGAGAAACTGAATGTGAAGTTCGGGAGAACATGAGACAACACAACCCAAATAGATGCTCCAACAACAACATCACCTAATCAGTAAACCCAACAAAACCATCTCCAAACCTTTCCAACAGTAAAATTTTCCACCTCAATAGGAAAACCACCTCAAAATGAGATGCTAGAAAGGAACAACTGAAACTAGGGCAGCAACAACACCCATCAATACTCTCATTCTCCACCTCAATAGGAGAAAGGAGAGCCAAGCTTAACACAGGGTAGCAACCATAACCATGCAACAACACCATCAAATCTTGATGAGGACACCAAAGCCCATCACTAACCTTGAGAACCATCTTAACAAAGGCAATAAGACTGGCCTCTGAAGCCCCCAAACAATGATTCCCAACTCCAGCAACACACA
Source organism: Sequoia sempervirens (assembly GCA_007258455.2). Classification (NCBI taxonomy): domain Eukaryota; kingdom Viridiplantae; phylum Streptophyta; class Pinopsida; order Cupressales; family Cupressaceae; genus Sequoia; species Sequoia sempervirens. The sequence goes on from VDFB02275791.1 coordinate 7,137, forward strand.
CCAACTCCACCTTGCAAGAGGGGTTCTCCACCTCGATAGAAGAAAGCAAAAGGAGAGAGAGCAACTAGAGCAAAAAACCCTTGACCACACTCTCAAACATCACCTCTGCCTCAAAAGGAGAGATATCCACCTCAACAAGAAGTCGAGAAGGCAGGAAGAGAGAAGAAGCACCAGTGAACAGGGAAACAAAAACATCCCATAAAAATGAACCCAACCAAGTAGAGCCAACAAAGGAAAAACTGCCCAAGCACCAAAGCCCAGCACCAATCCTGACAAGCCAACCACAGATGTAGCAAGGGATAAGTATAAAGAAGCAATGCCTTTGAAGCACCCCCACTCACAAACACCACTAGGCACCAAGGATAGCCAACCACAGAGGTATCCACGAAGGATAGCCAACCACAGATGTAGCAAGGGATAAGTATAAAGAAGCAATGCCTTTGAAGCACCCCCACTCACAAACACCACTAGGCACCAAACACACGCAACTCCCACAAACAGGCAAAAAAACAGTAAAGGGGTGGAAAGAGAGAACTGGGCAACAAACTACCCACCATGACCATCACAGAGAGACATCTGAGCTGCAAGAAGCAACTCGTCATTAGGGGAGCAGGGGAGAAGCTTCTCAAAAACCAAAACTCTTGCACAAGCGAAAGGAGGCACAACGCCATTGCTGAGAAGCGCCACCACACATAGTAGATCAGAGACAACATCCAGCAAACCAGAAACAAACATTGCAACAAAGACATCTGTAGATAGCAACGCAAAAGCACACTGCAGATTGAACCCAAGAATCACCCGAGCAAAGTAATGCAGAGAACCGGAGAACCTTCCCCACACACCCAGCCGTCCAAAGAAACACGAGTCAGAGGCACCATCATCGTCCACATCTTCGTTGCCATTGTCGCCCTCCTCAGTATCAGAATTCAAAAAACTTCGCTAGCGCCCTTTCCCGCTCGTCGCTCTTGCCATCATGTTTTTTTAATCACACTATGTTATGTTTACAGATTTATATTAATATTTATTACTATATTTATAGATTGAATATATTGTTAATTATATTTATTTTCCTATTAATTTTATATGTATATTTTGTATTATATAATTATAATAATTATAATTATATAATAAATTGTTAATATTTCATTTTATATTTTGATATTTTTATTGATATATATTGTATTTATTAATTTATTTGTATTTCAAATTTCGAGGGCATGATAGTTCGCCATTCCCACAGTTGCTTGTCCTGAAGCAATTACAATCTAGGATGCTCTTGATGTTATCGAGATCCCTAATCAACCTTGTAGATTTGTATTGCTCCTTCTTGGGATGTTATTAGCCTTAGTTGTGGTACTTGGTTGTATTTAGGAGTTGAAAACTCTATAGCTAGTCATTATTGTCTTGGTTATGTTTAGCTTAATACTACAATGATGTCCTTGGAGAGTGATTATTAGTATGCTACCAACAAGGTTATTTTATCCTCTAAGGTATGTAGGAAATTTATTGTCTTATGCACTACAATATTCCAGTAACTTTCAACAACAAAACCAAGATTTTGGAAATTGGCAAAAAAATTTACTTAAGACAAGTTTTCTCTCATTTTATCATCGCAAAGATACAAGCTCTTCATTTCCCTTTGTTGAAATCTAAAATCATGATGGGTTGTGTGAATATCGAGATCTACTCCCTCATGCCAAATTACTTTTGCATTTGTGTAAAGGACTTAGATGTTTAGATAAAGTATGTTTCATTTTGTGTAAACATTAAAACAAGGTTTGAGGCAAGTTTGTTTCTAATGAGGATCTTATGGTGTTTTGGTCAATTATCTATCACTCCCACACTTAAATATAATTTTATGTGATTGAAAAACTAAAGGGATGTAAAAGAGTTTAGCTTTAAACTTACAGTTTTACCTTCTTATCCAATTCCATATTTCATCTTTCAATTCAATTGGAGGCTATCATCTTTCTTCTATGTTAGGTACTAAGTATCTGGGAAGTGTATTTGATTTATTGAATCATACCAATTACCTCAAGGTTGAATGGTGATGAATGATCTCCTCAGTATGTTAAATATAGAACTGAATGACTAGTTTGTAGGTTACATGCATTGCCATTTTATTACATAATAAAATTGAAGTAGTGTAAGAATGAAAATAAGTACAAGGAGGTAAAATTAAATGAAATAGATGTTCACTAAGTTTGAAGTCTTATTCACCTAAATAAATTGAACCATTCAAAGCCGACATGGCTTAGTTGATTTGGCATTTGACTTTTCAACTATTGTCACCATGTTAATTTGGCACATATGCTAACAAGGAGACAAGCCAATAGCTGAAGCAAGCAAACAACTAGGTGAAGTAGACATGCAGGAACCTCAACCATACAGGAAAGTAGCTCAACCATACAAACAACTAGCTCAAGTAGGAAAGAAAGTAGCTCAAGCGAGTAGGCAAGTAGCTCAAGCACACAAGCAACCAACTCAAACAAGTAGGCAAGTAGGTCAAGCATGCAAGAAACCAGCTCAAGAAAATAGGCAACCATCTCAAGCACACAATCAAGTAGCTCAAGTACACAACCGAGTAGCTTAAGCAAACAACCAACTAGCTTAAGCAACTTGACATACAACATTTTTAACACTTTTAGAGTTTTTAAGCATAAAGTAATTATAAGAACACATCTTGTTGAAGATACATGAAGTAACACATAGATACATGTGATACATAAAGTATAAATATGAGGCATGAATACATGTAATACATAAAGTATACACAAGAAGCATGAAGCATATATGCAAATAATACATGAAGTATATGCACAAGTACATGAAGTCACAAAGCATACATATGAATACATGTAAGTCATAAAGTATACACTTAAATATGTAATTCGCATGAATGCACGTATACACATGAGTGCACATAAGTCACAAAGCATGCAATTTGCAAGGAATACACTTGAATACATGAAAGTCATAAAGTATACACTTGAATACACATAAGCCACAAAGTATGCACTTGAATACACACAAGTCACAAGGTATACACTAGAATACACTTGAATACACATAAGCCACAAGGTATACACTTGAATACACTTGAATACACATAAGCCACAAGGTATACACTTGAATGCACACAATCCACAAAGTATACACTTGAATACACATAATCCACAAAGTATACACTTGAATACACATAGGTCACAAGGTATACACTTGAATACACTTGAATACACATAAGTCACAAGGTATACACTTGAATACACATACATAGGAAGCATGAAGCATACACGTAATACATGAAGCATTCACAGGATGGTAGGAAATATGCTTTGATACCACTTGTAATGTCCTCTTTTTGGGATAACCATAATTCTTGCCCTAGAAACACAAGTTAATGTAGTTCGGGTTATAACTTATCAATTAAATGCTTTGAGATGGATAAATCTTGGTTTAGGTCCACAATCATGTAACTAGATAATATTCATAAACCCCATAATATTTATAATTTGCATTGGGAGTTGGATCGTAAGGGAAAGTGGATGAGAAGCATGATAGGTCTGCCCGAAGCCATCACACTAAGCCCAAGAGTGGATATACCATCCCTCTTGTCCCTCAAGAGGCGCACTTAGACATCCCACATGGGGTGGTCTACTTGGTGGATATTTTGTATCTACATTACATACCCTTGCTACCTTATCCATTCCTCTTATGATTGTAACTTCCTTAATTTCAGCTCAACCACCAATCCATGTGGAGGTTTGGGAGAAGAGCTTACCATATGCGTCCCGTAGACACCCTCTCCTAAGCCCAAGAGCATATATCAACCCCTTGGCTCCAAGTGGCGCACTTAGACATCCATCAAGGAGCGGCGTACCTAGGAGGACATCTAGTATCTGATCAACCTACTAGTATTTTCTCCCCAACTCCTCCCATGGTTGTTTGATGAGAAATATAAATATAAATTAAAAAATATATATAATTGCATACAATAATTATAAAAAGCATATCATAAGAATAATAAATATAAATATACAATTGCATACAATAATTAAGATGGAGCATACCATAAGCATAATAAATATCAATAACAAAATATATAATTGGCATACCACAAGCATAATAAATATCAATAACAGAATATATAATTGTCATTCAATAATTATGATAGAGCATACCACAATCTGCTAACACAAACCTGCCCATGTGTTGTTAATAACTATGATATTCTTATGCCATACTTATAAATATGTTTCCAAGGATATTTGATAACTTGATTTTCAGACAATATCCCTTTATGGATGATTCGATAGCCTAGTGTGTAGAATATATTTTATTTTTCTGGTTGATCTATTCTTAACACTCAAAGGATATCATTAGTGTAGATCAAACGAATAAGAACCTATTATCCATCATAATTATTCATAAGGCTCAATAATTGTTGCAAGCATCATTATTGCATAATCATTCATTCATACATATATGTGTGTGTGTATGTATAATTATATTCAACTTAATTCCCTTATTGATTTATCATTTATCTTCATTTGTTTATTCTTGAACCAACTCCTTCCTACATATTTCTTATGCTAAATCCATGTATATCAGATTTTGCTGCTACACTCAAGAGATACTCTTTCTATCTTTATTTGTTGTTCCCTCTATCTCTGCTTAAGTCACCTCTTATTTCTAGTCCTTACTTTATTTTCCATCTGCTCTTATTTTCATTATTTAATCCTTCCTTCTTCAAAATGATTTCACCTTAAAATATACCCATGTGATGGGGCACGTCTCTTTAAAAGAGATGCCCTTTGTTAAGGATGGATTGCTTCAACTAATCACTATTGCCTTTTTAAGACTTTATTACTATTTGTGATAAGCTAAGACTACTTCTTGTTGGAAACGATGCCTTGTCACATCTCTCCTAAAAGTGGTCCTCTTCCCTTAATCATTGCTACCTATATATATTTTCCATATTTTATCGTTGCAAATTTTAAATGAATCGCTGCCCTTAATCACACTATGTTATGTTTACATATTTATATTAATATCTATTACTATATTTATAGATTGAATATATTGTTAATTATATATATATATATATATATATATATATATATATATATATATATATATTATAATAACTATAATTATAATAAATTGTTAATATTTAATTAAATTATATTGTGATATTTATATTGATATATATTGTGATGCTGAAAATGAAAGCTTTGAATTCACAAATCAACATGCATTCAACATCATTCTAATAGAGCTTTTCCAAAATGAAGACACAATGCAAAAATGAAATACTAATTTCTAAGAAATCAAAGCAAATGCCTTCAAAAGGAAAATCGCTGCATTGTTATCCTATCTACAAGATCTTGTCTTTGCTCTCGGATTTTTGCAGCAAAAGCACAAGAGGCTATGTAGAATGGATTTGAGAATTATGAAATTGGAGTTTTGCAATCAAAATGTGTGCTTTTTTGGTGAGAAGAAAGTGCTTTTATAGATGTCCTCATGGGAAATATCCAAATTTTAAGAGAAATGTGGGATAAATGATTATGTGGAATTTTATGAATATTTCACAAATAGATAAATGATAATGAACTAAATGATTATGTAAATGATTATGCAAATAAAGTTAATGAAAATGGTTGTGCAAATGAAACTTATGAATGTGAATAAATGATTATGTAAATGCTTTAATGAAATTGGTTTATGTATGAATATACAAATGATGATAAATGTTTATGAAATGGTTATGAAATGGACAAATGTTTATGCAAATGGATTATGAAATGGGTGAAAATGGTTTAATGAAAGGGATATTTTAATGATTATGCAAATATATTTAAATGAAATGGATTAATGAGCTATGTAGAGGGGTAAATGATTATGCAAATGCATTTAGTGAAATATGCAATATTTTAATGGTTTTATGAATATGGAGCTATGATTATGTAGATGATCAAATGAAATATGCAATCGATAAAAAAGATTATGAGGACATTTTTATGTGTCTACATATATTTATTTATTAATTTATCTGTCTTTCAAATTTTGGGGGCATGACATGCTTGATTGAGTTGACATGATTTTTCACATGCACTCAAGTTCTTGTTGCTCATTGATTGAGTTGTAACCGATATATACTTGTTTTTAAGATGTTGTGATTAGTTGGTTATTCTAGGATCCATCTTTCTATAGCTTCTTGTGTTTATTAATCAAACCTTGTAGTTTAAATTTGGATTTCACATTCTTTTATATGTTGCATGTCAAGGGAAGGTGTTGAATGTAAGAGCCTCCTTTGGTTCAAATGTTTCAATAGTTGTCTAGGATCTTTTGGAAAATTTATATACCATGTATATTATTGACACTATATTTGTTAACTTGGTCATGTATTGATTAGCTAGTTATAATGAGAACCTACAACTTGTTATTTCAAATTGTATTTGAAACACAAAAATCAATTCATTATATTGGATTTTTTAGTGTAGTTAAATATTTCTAAGACATACTTAATCATGCATGTTATATATATGTATGTATGTATGTATGTATGTATGTATGTATGTATGTATGTATGTATGTATAATGTCATAGAACCACACTCATGGTATTAATTTGTAAGTCTAGCTCTTATATTTTTCCTTATCAATATGCCTGAGTTGAGGATTGATGTTTGACTTAGTTTCCCATGTGATCAAGGCACTAGTCTATTATAGTGTATCCTTATTGTAATTCCCTTTTTAAATTAATTAGCTTATGTGGTCCATATATTTTTTTGATAGGATATAAAAATATTTTATTAAAGGGGTCATGGTTTAGTAGCAACCAAAAAAAATAAACTTAATATGTGGATATGGATTTCCATAAAAGCTTGTAGTAACCCCCAACACTTGGCAACTTCTTCATGATAAATTATTTGACAAGAAATTAATGTGGAATTACAAGTTGGTATAATTCATGACAAAATGGAGGCTACTTTGAGGAAAGAATCTCATTAATATTTTAATAGTTATCTTTGAGAAAGAAAATGGGATGTTAGAAATTTGTTCCTTAGTGGTGTTATATATTGAGGTGTCTGGTTGCCTTTGAGACATCTACTTATTTATTTCATATTTTATGTCATAGTTTGAGTCTTGTGTTCAACTATAAGATTTGAGGATGAAAACCCTTGGATTTAGGATATCGAATAATGAAATCCCTTTGATTTCCTAAGGGGAATCTCACTTAGAAGATGTATTTTTTAAAAGTATTTATTTTATTTTCTAGAAAATATTTGTATTTCTCGAGTAGCAACATATTGTAATAGAAAATTTGATAAAATTTATATGTTTTTTATTTGACATGTTTGAATATATATTTATTCAACTTCAATAGTATGTGCTCACCTCACCCCCAAAAGATCTTGGTGATTAAAAAGTGTTAAATAATAATGTGTATTCACTATATGCTCTCACTTTGTCCTCATAGACCTTGGTGATCAAAATTTATTGAATATTTAATATTAATATTTGTTTCAAAGATATTACACTTCCACAACTATTTTGATCTTAAAAAAATGTTTAGTTTGTTCATAGTTTTTGGGCACTATCCTCTCATGATTTAGTGGTGTTACTTGTGTCAAATCTCTTGTCAACATAGAGCTAATTTCATTATTTTAGATTCACATTAGAGTGTTTTGCAAACTATATATGCAAAGTATAAGGAGATCCATTGTTAGGGACATAAAGTTGTTCATCTTTAGTTGTATGTGCAATCTTATATCCATCTACTTAAAATTGGTTCTTTTAGCTTATCTTCTCATAGTTGCCATAGGGTGTGGGTAGTCAAGACTTAGGTTGTAATTTTTTATTTCTCTTTAATTGTCCAATTGAAGACCTTAGAGAAACACCCTTCTAGGTTTCCCTGAGTCCAAAGAACAGGAAGTGGCGCCCTCTCTTATCACTTGGTGTCTATTGTATGTTCTCTGCTAACAAGTCTTTCCTCTTTATTTAGGATAATCTTGTTCCTTGTGTTTTGGTTCTAAGTGTCAACTCTAGGAGAATGGGGTGCTCTTTTCTAGTACTTTTTATTAGGAAATATTATTGCAATAAGTTTTTCTTAATTTGTTATTAATAAATTCTTTGACAACAAATAAAAAATCATTATTTTTCTTTATTGAAAAAATATTTATATTTTCTAAAATAGAGATGCAAGATTTATAGTTCTTTATAAAAAATTATATTAAATCTTAAACTATTTGATTACAAGCATTACCATTATTCTGATTTATCAAAAAATATTAACTTCAAAACATGAATAAATAATACAAATACGAATTAGATTAAAATTATTAGAATTATTACTTAAATTATAATTCTAATCCTAATTATTATTAATTATTATAACCCTAAAGGCATTATAATTAAGAATTCGATAAAAAAAAAGTGGTTAAAACTATTTATAAATTAAAAATAAATTAAATATTAAATATTATTAAAAAAATCACTAAAACATGATTAATAGATATAATGCTATCCTAGGCTCCAAAATTCTCATATTTTATTCATCTAATATTTATATTCAAGATTTTATTCCCAATATTAATTCATAGGTTTTTGTTGCAATGCTACTCTAAAATTATTTATTAACGAATCATTAGTTCATCAATATTTATCAAATATTGATTAAATGAAGGGATTTAGTTGCATTTGTGTCTACTACAAATGAAACTTGAAGCCAACATCACAAAAAAAAAAAATTATAATCTTTCAATAATCTATTTGACTCAAACTATTGCCCACTTTATGTTGGGTATATGAATCCCAACAGACATCTATGCCCCTTCGTCTTCTCTTGAAGACTATTGTATATATATGTGGGAAAAATCTATGTATGATGCTGCATTGAATAAAAAGATAATTGCCCTGCTCTCTTGTGGATGTAGCCAAATTGGCGAACCACGTTAAATTCTTGTGTCTGTGTGTAATCTTATGGGTTCTAAATTTGTCTAATTACGTAACAATTGGTATCAGAGCACAGAGTATGAGAGATCCAGGGAGAGCAGAGTATCAGAGAGGTCGAGAAGCCCAAACCCAAGCTTCACAAAAAGGAGGCCTGTGAAAATGGTGACTATTCTGGAGACTCCACCAATGGTGATTGTAGGCGTGGTGGCCTACATCAAAACCCCTCAGTATCTACATGTTAAACGCTCTGTGGGCTCAACATCTCATCGAGGAGTTAAGGAGGCGCTTTTACAAGAACTGGTACAAGGCTAAGAAGAAGGCCTTCACCAAGCCTTTAGGAGGCAAGAAAAAAAGAATTCTTTGCAGGAAGTGCATCATAGAGAGAGCACAACTAAAAGAAAATAGAGGAAGAGGGGCATGAAGGAACAAAGATTTTATCATCCCTCATACCTGCGCTAGGAGATGAATTTTGAATAGCATAAAGACCCCATGTAGGGAGATGTCACGGTTGTTCAAGCAGAGCACGCCATAGTGGGAGATTGTTGGGTATATGAAGCCCAATGGACATATGTGTCCCTTCGTCTTCTCTTGAAGACTATTGTATATATATGTGGGAAAAATCTATGTATGATGTTGTATTGAATAAAAGGATAATTGCCCTGCTCTCTTGTGGATGTAGCCAAATTGGCAAACCACGTTAAATTCTTGTGTCTGTGTGTAATCTTATGGGTTCTAAATTTGTCTAATTATGTAACACTTTATCTTTGAATTGCTATATTATAACTCATCAATCACCAAGAAAACAAGTACTAATGTTACATAGAAAAGTACTCGCCACTACATAACACTTGTTTATATTCAAAATACTATCAATCATAATATAAACTTATAATGGACAATGTATGTGCACTCAAAACTTTGGAATAAGCTACAAACTATTCAGAATGAATTTGAACTTTAAATATTACAAATTTAGACTATTTTAATAAACTTAACTCAAAATATATGATCCAAATGCAAACATGACAAAAAATAAATAAATATATACCTCAATCAAAATGATGACAAAACTAAGAGAACAAACTAATTGATCACTCAAACCATGAAAAAATATCAAAAACACGAATAATTATTTAATACAAATAAAAAATATTAGACTAATTGAGAAGTTCAAGATTTTGAGCATAATAATAGCAAGACAAGTATAAATAAAAAATAACAAAATAACAAAATTTTATTGGTTGGTGGCACAATAATCTAATATGAAATAAATAGTAGTGAGAAAGACCAAATTACTAATCGATAATAATCATATTCGATCATTCGTAAACAAAATGACAAATAAATTCATCAAACAGATGAAATCATTAATAAAGCAATTTAGAAAAATAGAACGCTGGAGGCATGCATTCATTTCCTCCCATTCATAATGCCTATTTCTAATGATAATCCTGAGATCTGCTTTACTTCAATGTTAATGCTTCCCACTTCAAAACAATATTTTCTTCAAATGACATTGTTTCTTGGTATTATAGGTTTAATTGTTTCTTTCCTCCACAAAATTAAACATATTATTAGAAATTGTGATATTGCTATCAAGATTCAACCATGTAGTTCAAGTCAAACTCATTGACCCATGTTTCATGAGTAGTGGTTCAAAAGAACCCATTGCTCATGATAATGAATGATCCACTTAGCATTCAATGCATCTAGGTGATGCTCACAGAGGATGTGGGAAAACTCTATGGTTAAGCGCAGTTGAGCTGGAGTAGTACTGGGATGAGTGACCTCCCAGGAAGGCCCAGTATTTCACCTCTGTGAGCATCACCTAGATGCAATGAGTGCTAAGTGGACCATTCATTATCATGAGAGATGGGTTCTTTTGAACCACTACTCATGAAACATGGGTCAATAAGTTTGTCTCGAACTACATGAATACCAATATCACAATTCGACACGCTGTGGAAAATACCTCCTACTTATCAATATTATTAGAAAATTAATCTCCATGCAACCTCATTTGTTGGAGAGCCAACCTGAGTGTAAAAGTAGGCATTGGATCATGTCACACTACCTCTCTGCTACCATCCTCTGCGCATTCCTCTCCGCTTATAGAATTCCAAAATTGGTTGTTTATTGGGATCCCTTTCACTATTTAACAATCAACGGAACGTCCAGGTAAATTAAACATTTCTCTCATAAATTTAAAATATAGATGCAATGTATCTTCTAGGCAAGCCATTGCTTTTGTTGTTTGATAAGTTAAAATGAAGTGAAAAGAGTTGTATTCAAATGACAAAGCCATGGAGTTTTCATGATAGAAATCTGTTTAAATCTTCAAAAATGACATCTCAAAGAATGAACACCTTTGCTCCACACAGCTACCATTAATGTAGTTGTAGGTCATCCAACGGATTCACAAGAAAAAAATTCAAAAAAGAAAAATATTATTTGAGGATTATTAAAAATCTTAAATTTTTACAATTTATAATATTATTAGTTCCTGCCGCCAGGCAGGAATACTTATGCATTCGCCCAGAATGCTTTTAACCGACAGCATCGACCAATCACATTTCAGCATATAACATATTACTTATTTTTTTGTATAGTTTGAATTTGGAGAGCTATTTTTAATATTGGAAAATTAGCATTTATCTATTTTTCTATTCGTCCGAGTAGCTTTATAAATCATTTTTGTTTTAAAAATTTAGGAAAATGCGAACGCATAAATTGATTAAATAAATTTAAGCAAAGGCATAGTGTAAAAGTTGGCGGCTAGAGGTACGTAATCCATGAATGCAGATTAAATGCATTAAAATATCAGGAAAATGCAAGCGCATAAATTGATTAAATAAATTTAACCAAAGGCATAGTTTATAAAAACTGGCGGGTAGACGTACGTAATGCATGAATACAAATTAAATGCATTAAATGGCATCTGGCTTGAGGTGAAGGCACTGGAATGGCTTGGTGGCCATGTGTGGGCAGGGTACTTTGGTCATTTAATATAGAGTTAAGTCACTTGCTATGCATCTCTATTACTTTGCGTGTGTTGTTTTTGTGTTCTGAGGAAGAGTTTGTAGCGACTGAGCAGGAGATGTTATAGTTGCAGAGTCCAAACCCAAAAACGAGTTACTTGAGGTGATAATTTGTTAATTTTTAGAGTTTCGTTACATTAAAGTGCATAATGAAGCTGTATTTCATAGTGCTTTATTATGTGGCCGAGCAGGGGATTTTGTAGTTGCAGAGTTGCACACTGGACAACAAGAGATGAATTGCTTGAGGTCAAAAGAGGTAACTTTTCATTGTTTTCTTCTATTTGATACAAGAAATGCAAGTAGGGTTTCATAGTGCTTTAAGGCATTCTTATACTTTGAATATAAATTCGTATTTTAAACTACTTTTAGTATTATCTATTCGAATTTCTTGTTGAAATGCGAAGGTTTCATATTTTAAACTACTTTTACTTCATGCATGTGAGCCCTGTAAAGTTTGTATATTTTTTATTACTGCAAAGCGGTCCCATAAAGAGGGCTTTGGAACCAAAATTATGTCAACCTGTGCGATAATGAGAGCTTTCAAACAATGAGTCGATAGTGTGTTGCTTTGAGCTTTTCCGTTGTCATCAAAGCATAAAGGGTAGAGGGATTTTGTTAAAATTCATGGTTATTGTCCTCGTAGGCATAAATGCAAACAATGGGAGCATACAGAGAATAGGTGAACTGTTTGACAAAACTCATGAAAGAAAAACTATTATATATGATTAGTTGTTTATATATCCATGCATTTGTAGAAGAAAAAATGGGAAACTAATACAACAGTGGGTAGTTATAACCCCCAAAAAGAATCAAACCTGGAACAAGAGCAACATCCAAAAAATTGCGCTTTAAAGTACCTAATGCATTTGAGAATTTACCATAGCAGAATACAAATTTTCATTTGCATAGAGATAGACAAAAGAATGTAGTAGAAACCTATTTTCTGCAAGCAAGCATTTAAATTATGTCTGATGTCGTGGTTACTGTTCTCATAGGTAGACATGTAAAATACAAAAGCATTTATAAGGCAAGTGAACTATTTTACAAAACTCCTCAGGAAAATGGGCTTCTGGGGAATGCAATGAGTATTAAATCTGGACACCTTGATATTCACATGTTAACTTTGGCATTTTTATGGAGTTGGTAGCTCTCATTTACTCTTCTCTCATTTGATATCTAATTAATTAGGTGGTTGTTAATTAGTTTTTAAATACATAATAATAAAAAGAAAGAAATAATTATAAATATCCTTGTGGACATTTTAATTATGGGTTGTGATTTGTACTTGCATGTAGATGGATTAAGCACTCAAAAGTCACAATATTTGTAGCGTGTCAGCTAATAGGTCCATGTGACATTTATTTTTTAACATAAAAGAGGGGTAAAAATTTATTAAAACACAAGAAAATTACAGAGCAAAGTCATTACACAGCCTTATCCAGCTCCACCAAATGGTCCAACTGTTGAGACAAATTAGGGGGTAATTGACCCCGATCAACCAAATTCCAGTCATGAAAATGATCAGAAGCCCATTTAGCCAAACAATCAGCAACACCATTCCACTCCCGAGGAATATGAGTGAAATTAATAAACTCAAGAGAAACACAAAGACTGAGAATTTGTTCAATAATCAAAGCCAGGTGCCAACTGACATCCTCTAACCTCCGCCTATTCAGCAAATTCCATGTGACATTTATCCTTGTATCATTAGATAACTAATTAATTAGGTATCTGTTAATTAGTCTTTAAATACATAGTAATTAAGAGAAAGAAAAAATTACAATTATCCTTGTGTACATTTTACCTGGTGATCAAATTCAAGGAACAAACATACGAAGCAAACAACAATTTGAGATTTTGTAATTGGAAAACTTAGATTGAATGCTTACGAAGTTAGAAAATTGTATCTTGGGGTTAAAAAAAAACTATGTCAAATATGTTTTAAAATTCAAATTGCAATGTTGCCATAGAGCAGTCAAGTAATATTGCTCGATAAAATAATTTTAGACTTTGTGCAAAAGAGCAGTTAAATTCATTGCTAGAAGATTTGTGGTACAAGAACCTATGGCAACTAGTTTGTGTAGTTAATCTGATTTACATTTATACTTGTGTCTCTTGAATCTAAAAAATGCTTGCAAGTGTTTTAATGGTTTTGGCTATTAGTATCCATCACAGTAGGAGTATTATATATTGCAATTGTAATTTTGGGAGTTGTTTGCATTTTGGTCATTTCCATGAGCTTTATTGCTATTCTTTTAGAAAAACAAGCAAATGGTCTTCATTTTCTAATCAAAGCTTATTACATGGTGCAATGCTTTTGATTGGAAGAAGAGAGGTGGTGTAGCGGTCCAACTGTAGCAAATTCTTCAAGAGAAGAGTATAGGGTGAGTTTCTAGAATGTACCTTCTCCTTTGTTTACAATTGCATAGAGTAGACAAAGAAAAAGGTTAATTCAAGATTCTCACTATATTGATTGTACTTGTAGTCATATCATTGCTTTTTGTTACAAGGACAATCTTTACAAATGGGTATTGTGAGTGGCATATGCTATATGGTTCATAAAAATTAAGCAATTGGGGTTCAAAAGTAGATCTTTGTTGCAATAACATGACATCAGAAATGCAATTATTATCCAATCAATATACAGGGCAAGTGAACTGTTTGACAAAATTTCTTGGTGAAATGTGGTCCCCTGGAATGCACTGAGTATTTAGTCTGCGCACCTTGATATTCACATGTTAACTTTATCATTTTTATCTAGTGTCTAGTTCTCATTTACTCTTATATCATCTTATATCTAATTAATTAGGTAACAGTTAATTAGTGTTTAAATCCATAAAATTTAAAAGGAAGAAATAATTATAATTATCCTTGTGCACATTACACCTATAACTCAAAGCCAATTAAAAAAGCAGCAATAGAAAACTATGTCCATCTTAATATAGTAGACAGTATGTATTTGTGCATAATTTTATAAGGATACCATGCATTGTGATTTCTGCTTGAATGAAATTTGATTAAATAATTGATAGTTAGTGCCAGACAGCCAAATGAAATTAACTTAGGTAAATGGAAATAGAATGACCCCATCCAATTGTAAAATGAATGTTTACGTGGCTTTTACATGATAACAGGCTTGCAGCCATGAGACTTCTTTGAAGCTTAAATGTCACAATATATGTAGCACATTACCCAATAGCTCTATCTCACATTTCATTCATGTCGATTTAGGAAAGTTCATATTTCTCATTTACCCTTATATCGTCTCATATCTAAATAATTAGGCAACTGCTAATTAGCCTTTAAGTACATAGCAATTAAAAGAAAGAAATAATTACAATTATCCTTGTGTACATTTGAACTATTAATCAAAGGAAATTAACAAACTAGCACTAGAAAACCATGTGCGTGTTAATGTGTTGGATAACATGTATTTGTGCATAGGTGTATATGGATGCTATGAGTTGTGATTTCTACCATTATGTAGCGCTTACTATTACTTGTACAGCCAAGCCACTTGCAAGTAGAATTCATAGTTCATGGCATCCAGATACACTCAAGGACAAATACAAATCAAGGTTGTTGGCATCCTGATAAGAAAGATGATGAGATACATCCAATTAATGTATGTCACAACATCTTATTGAATGAAGATGATTTGGATAGGGAGGTTACAAATGAGAATCCTTATTGGTGTGTGACTAATGCTCTTTTTTAAGACTTGTCAAGAAAATTGCATGCCAATACTATTAGAAAATAGGTGGAATCAGATTTATTGATTGACTATGATTGATGGGTCAAATGTGTAAAAGGATAGTTAAATAATTAGGCAGCTGCTAATTAGTCTTTAAGTACATAATAATTAAAACAAAGAAATAATTACAATTATCATTGTGTACATTTGAATTGTTGATCAAAGGCAATTAACAAACTAGCACTAGAAAACCATGTGTGTGTTAATATGTTGGATAACATGTACTTGTGCATAGGTGTACATGGATGCTATGAATTGTGATTTCTGTTTGCATGTAGCTGGTTTAAACATTTAATAATTAGTGCTGGATAATGGAATGAAATGAACTTGGGAAAATGGAAATAGAATGACCCCATGGAATTGGAACATCAATGTTTACGTGGCTTTAACATGATAGCAGATTTGCGTCCATGAGACTTATTTGAATCTCAAATGTCATATTGTATGTGGTGTATTAGCTAATTGGCTTAACATGATAGCTTTCAAACAAGTTAATTCAGCGATCAATCAAGCTAATTGGCTGATGAATTAATTGTGTTGAGTGGTTAGTCATAGTTAATTATTAGTCATCTTTATCCTCTAAATTAGTTAAATCAATCTTGCCTATTCACATTCACAGATACACAATCTTTTTGACCATTTTTCCTATTTTTAATAAAATAGGAGCTTTAGAACAAGATATGTACATTCATCTAAGCATGATAAGACGTGGATTTCTGATAGATATTATGGTTTGAAATGCTATCATGAATATGGAAGCACAAGAAAAACATGTAAACTGTTTGACATAATTCCTCGAAGAAATGTTGGCTCTTGGTGTGTAATGATTGCAAGTTATGCAGAGAATTATTTATCGAAAAAGCTTTTTGCAAACTTTCAAGCAAATTAGCTAGATAGCTGATCAAGTTAACTGTGAATCAAGTTACTTGATCAGTCAATGAAACTAGTTCATTGATAGATCAGTTTTCTTGAATAGTTAATTATAGTTAATTATAAATCATCTTTATTCACCAAATCAATTAAACCAATCATGGCCATTCATATGCAAAGAAAGAATTTCTTGAAAAGGCTTTATAGACAAGGAAGCAAATGCAATTGCTAGGTGCAAACCGAAATTGCAAAACCTTCGCCAACATCTTCCTTTGTGTTTGCTGTGCTACAAATATTCAACAAGCTATAGCTGTCCATATTAATTGTATTCCTTTGTCTATGTTCAAGCCATCTGTTTATTCTATTACTTTCTCTATTATTTCATGAAAGCTCAAATGTCATAGTATATGTGGTGTATCATCTAATAAGTCCATCTCACATTTTTCTCATGACAATTTAGTTTGTCTCATCTCTCTCTAATACATTAATCAAAGTCAATTAACAAATAAGTCAATCTTACACTTGAATCATGCAAATTAAGTCAATTCTATCTTTTACTCATTAATGAAATTAACTAATCAGCTTAACAAGATAGCTTTCAAACAAGTTAGGTCAGTGATCAATCAAGCTATTTGACTGATGAGCCAATTGAGTTCAATAGTTAGTCATAGTAATAGCAAAAAAATCCTTGTTAGATGATGTCATAGTTGAATTTTCTTTTGTGTGCCTATCTGCACTTTTGCAAGCAATGATGCTTTATGGTTCAAGTATTAAGTGTAATTGGAAACCTTTCTTGATTTAAATTGATTGATTTAAATATGTTTGGAAACCATACTTACAGTGGTTCTTTAGGCTCGATGCAAAACAACAATATAGTTAAAATGCATAGCAAAATCCTGTAAAGAACCATGATCACACTTGTACATTTGGAATTCAAGAACCTGTGATAAATAGTCTACCAAGTTAATCTGTTTTCAATTAATACTTGTTTCTATTGAATCTAAAAAAATACTTGTTGGTGTTTTTCAGTGTTTTGACTATTAGTATCCATTACACTATCACTGTCATCCATTGCAATTATAATTTTGGGAGTTGTTTGCACAAATGTGTTTTGATGCATTGTGAAACCCAAGTTGCATTTTTGGGATAAAATGAAGCAAAATAAATAAAAGTAGCAATTTGTTACCTTGAGTAACTCGTCTCTTGGTGTTCATTCAATGAGCATAGGAGCTTTTTCTCTATCACTGTAAACATTCCCTTTGTATTGATAAAAGCTGCCAGTTTTCAAAACTATGCCTTTGCTTAAATTTATTTGTATATGGAGTAACATTGTTTTCAAATGCATGACTGATAATAACACGTATATTAGAAAACTTTGAATCAAAATACACAAATCATTAAAAAAATAATATTTCTCTCTTTGTCTTATATTGCTACAGATAGAGCTTCTTTTCAATCATCATATGTATACCCCACATATTCCTAGCCTAACTGTATTAACTTAGAGAGTCTTGACAAATTGCCGGAAGAGCTGACTATTTTCAGCTTTGCATAAGCCTCCACTATATTCCACACTATATTATTGTTGTCTACCTTTTTACCATCAAAACTTGTCTACATATGGCAAATGACTAAAATTACACATCCTTTTGTTGGATTACTTACCATGTTCTGCCACCTTAATAAGATCAGGTACAGCCGTAATGTATTAAAAATGAATTTATAACTATGCAATGCAGTCAAGCCCCTGTTTTTCAAGTTATAGCCAAACAAACTATATGATTATACCACAAATGGAGATTCTTACTCCAAACAAGAGGGAATAAAAACATAAGATGCAATTGCTAGCCAGGTCCTTCATTGCTCCCTTGCTACTGGTAGATATCACAAAAAAGTAAAAACCTTTTTCTAAGATGACAATGAATTTAAGGCACTTGAAATAAGTTTGTCTCTATAATATTGCCCACACTTATTTATCCCTAGCAGCTATGTATTGGCTTATAGGTAGATATAACAGTTGAAAATGCTATCGTAGACATATATTCACAATGTGGAAATATAGACAAGGTCCAAGAATTGGAAACAAGGAATGCATAGGAAACATAAGCTATTAAATACAATGACATGTAGCATAAACAAGTAATAGTTTAAACTCCAATAATCTGTGAAAAAAGCTTTTGTGAACATTGATTTTTTATCAGATTACTTTTGCAAAATACATGTACAGTAAGCAAAAAGGGTATCTGGTAATTTTGCTATCAATTCATATCACCCAAGAACTGCTTCCGACAGAGAGACACTTCCTCCTCCATCTGTTTTAGTTTAGAAGAATTTGGTCAAGAACTTTATTTTGTTAAATGAAACAATCAGGAATTTGGAAAACAGAAAAAACAATGGATTGTTGAGCTTTCTAATTCATCATGATTTTTCAATTTTTTTACCCCACTTTTACAGCATACTGAATAACAAGCAACTAAAAACAACATTCATAACTCTACAATGCTCTTGTAGAATGAGAACACAAACAAGTATTCAAGGGTACCTATGCTCTTTACTTCTGCTCCAAACTCTAAAAGAAGGCTCGCACAGTCTTTGTATCAATTTGTTGTTGCAATGTGCTAAACACAGGATATCAAAAAGATTTGTCATATTGTTCTGAACTCTCAATAAAAAAAGAATCTCCATAGCCTACCATCAAAGAAAATGCATTAAATTCAAAGGAGTTTGAAATTGAAGATAACAAACCTAATAGCACTCACTTGGATAAACTGTTTTGTATAGTCTAAATTTTATTGGTTCCTAGTGTCAAGGTAGGAATACTCATGCATTCGGTTGGAATGCTTTTAACTGGCAGCATTGGGCAATCACATTTCGGCATTTAACATATTACTTATTTTTTTGTATAGTTTGAATTTGGAGAGCTATTTTTTATATTGGAAAATTAGCATTTATCTATTTTCCTATTCGTCTGAGTAGCTTTATAAATCATTTTTTTTTTGAAAATTTGGGAAAATGCGAATGCATAGATTGATTAAATAAATTTAAGCAAAGGCATAGTTTAAAAACTGGTGGCTAGAGGTACGTAATCCATGAATGCAGATTAAATGCATTAAAATATTAGGAAAATGCGAGTGCATAAATTGATTAAATAAATTTTAGCAAAGGCATAGTTTGTAAAGTTGGCGAGTAGACGTATGTACTGCATGAATACAAATTAAATGCATTAAATGGCATCTGGCTCAAGGTGAAGGCACTGGAATGGCTTGGTGGCCACGCGTGGCCAAGGTACTTTGGTCATTTAATATAGAGTTAAACCACTTGCTATGCATCTCTATTACTTTGCGTGTGTTGTTTTAGTGTTCTGTAAGCACGTGTTCTGAGGAAGAGTTTGTAGTGACTGAGCAAGAGATGTTATAGTTGCAGAGTCCAGACCCAGAAACAAGTTACTTGAGGTGATAATTTGTTATTTTCCACAATTTCTTTCCATTAAAGTGCATAATGAAGTTGTGTTTCATAGTGCTTTAGTTGGACTATCACTATCACTTTGTGCCTGATGTGTCGGTGCATGTATGCATGTATGCATGTCTCTATGTACATATGCATTTATCTATGTGCATATCTATGTAAACATTTGTAGATGCATATATGCATGTATGCATATGTCTCTGGATATATCTATGCATATATGTATGTGTGTATAGATGCATCTATGTGTATATGCATGCATGCATATATGTTTATGTCCATACATTCATTTATGTGTGTCCACATGGATGTATCTGTACATATATATACATGTGTATATATATGTGTGTGTGTCTATATGTCTTTTCTAGGAAAGAGTTTACAGTGATAGGGCAAAGGTTGTCATGGTTCCAAAAAGGACACTCGTAGACAAGTTACTTCAGGCAATAAATAGTTATTTTCATCAGTTTTCTTTTATTTTAGAGTCCATAGGCAGATTGGGTTTCACAGTGCTCAGCCTATGCTAATCTTCATAGACTAGTACCTCAGATGAACAATTGTCTTTTGTCCAATGTACAATATGGGAGCTTAACAATAACTTGGTGCTTATGAATCCTCTAAAGATTACATATCTTCAATTACTGCAGAACTGTTCCATAGTGCAAGCTTTAGAGCCACTGCGTTGTTAGCATTTGCCATAATGGGACCTTTCGAACAATATGTGGACAATGTGTTGAGAAGGTTTTACAAACTAACAGGCAAATGCAATTTACAGATATAATCCTAAACTCCACAATTGCTTTAAGCTTTCTTGTTGTCATTAAAGCATAAAGGAAAGAGGATTTTTTCCAAACTTCTAATTTATGTACTTTTACATGATAATTCACCTTATTAATTAATGAATCAAATTATCTTAATTAATGTTCTTTTCCCTTCTATCATTTTATATCTAATTAATTAGGTAACTGCTAAATAGTATTTACATACATAATAATTAAAACAAAGAAATAATTATAACTATTCTTGTGCACATTTGACCCATCAATCAAAGTCAATTAATAAATCTGATTCCACCTGTTCACTGATAGTATTGACATGCAATTTCCTTGAGAAGTCTTGAAAAAGAGGATTACTCACACACCAATAAGGATTCTCATTTGTAACGTCCCTATCCAAATCATCTTCATTGAATAAGATGTTGTGGCATACATTAATTGGATGTATCTCATCATCTTTCTCATCAGGATGCCAACAACCTTGGTTTGTATTTCTCCTTGAGTGTATCTAAATGCCATGAGTTATGAATTCTAGTTGCATGTGGCTTGATTGCACAAGTAATAGTAAGTGCTACATAATGGTACAAAATAAACTTATTCAAATGGAAATGAAATGACCCCATTTAGTTAGAAAATCAATATTTATTTGGCTTTCACTATTAAGTGATAGCTGGTCTAGCATTAAACAGTAGCTAGAAATTGTTTTTATAATAACTTAACAGTGCTAGCACAGGTCTGTGTTGTTTTTTGGCTTAGTATTGACAGGTTTCCATGGCCTATTTACACTTCTTCAGACACTTAAGCAAATATGGCATCTATTCCATTGATTGCTCTTAAAGAGCTTATGCCACCATTGCAATAACAAAATTACACTAGTGCATGCATATGCAAAATATGTTCTATATTATAGGGTACACAAATAACAATAAGTATTTTAAAATTATAAAATGCAATTTGCATTATAAGAAACAAAAGTTCTTACTTAGGTTCTTTCTCGTCAAAATGAATCTACGTAAGAACTCTATTTTGTTTTTATGAATAACATAGTATATGTCACTCACTGTACTCATTTGTCTAAATTGTCCTTGTAACAGGGATCAGTGCTTTCAACTGTATTTAAACAATCATGCACAAACTGCAACGTGAGGTTAGCATATTAACCTTCTCCTTTTTAAAAAAAAAAAACAATGCAAAGATTTCCAAATATGCGCTTCTAGGAAGATTTCCCATGGTTGTGGATGAAATAGTATATGTTTTTACAGTTTGCTCACTTCTCAATTTTTTCATTGTACTAGGAAAAATTGCTTGTGCCTATAATAATAGCCATAATTTGTACATTGCTGCAAGTATACTTGATCATTCAATAGCAGATTGCAAGGTCAGCTTTCCAAATTGTCTTTCTGCTTTTCTTGAAATACAATTGAAATTCTTCAATATAATGACTGCATAAAGTTCTTTTTCATGTTTTCATTTTGTCATCTTGTGTTCCTCATTTCTTTGAACACAAATGATTTAAAAGGCCGCTTGCACATATAGAAACACGAAAATGCATTTTCCACAATTGCAATAGTAATTTGTCTTCAAAAAATAGAACAAGTTTTGCTTATGTGTTAACTAGTTATACTTCCTCTATACAATATCCATAGAATAGAATGAACTGCTAGAATGCAATTTTTAAACCCTATTTGTAGTTTTAAATAGCCTATAAAGTCATAAGTCTTTGTTTTATGTCAACTGGTTTTTACCTATATGCATTTAAGGCAATTTTGTTCATAAGACTACTTATATATGTGGCAAGTTTCTATGCACTGTGCAAGTGAACGTATGTTTAATCTTCGTGTATTACAAAAAAAGACCACAAAGTTAATTTCAAAAGCTGACATGGCACATGAGTACAATGAATGATGTACTATGTTACTCATAGACATGACGCAATATTTTTCCATGGTCTTGTTTACATGCAAAATGACATTAACCACAATTTTTTTTGCTCACATTGCTAATTTCACTGTGTGCTTTAAACCTCTAAAGTAAGAGAAAACTGAGGAAATAAACTATTTATTGCCTCAAGTAACTCGTTTCTGGTTCTGGACATTGTAACTATAACAAAGTCTGCTCAATCACTGTAGACTCTCCTAGAACAAAGACTTGTAGAATAGAAAAACAATTTGCGCAAAGTAATAGTCATGCTTAACAAGTGACTTAAGTTTATAACAAATAAACAAAGCAGCCTGTCTATACATGTTCACCAAGCCATTCTAGCAGTTTCTCATCCACCCACATGCTATTTAATGCATTTACATTGCATTTATGCACTGTGTGCCTGCACCTCTGAGTTTTAATCTCTTTTTTTAATTATTTAATCGATTTATGCCTTCACTTTTGCTCAATGGACCTATGCCTTTGCATTTTCCTCAAATTTTTAAAACTCAAATGATTTTTAAAGCTATTCCCACAAATAAGAAAAGCCATAGATCTTCTTTGATCAATCAATGCCTTTGCATTTCCCTGATTTTTTAAAAACAGAAATGATTTATGAAACTATTCTCTACATGCCACTTAATTCATGTTTATGTGAATAGCTTTTAAAATCATTTTCTCTTTGAGAAAATCAGTCACTTAGAAGTACATAGAAACAAAGGAATCCAATTACAGAAAACATTTAAAGACCATAGACTGAGATTGACAATGTGAGCAAAAAAGATTCTTATCCACCATTTCTTGCATGTAAACAAAGCTACCTAAAAATATTGTTTTGTGTTTGTGGCATTGAAAGTATACATCATGCATTGTACTCATTTATCCAATTTTTCAATGTAATAGGAATAAGTACATACAATTCTAGTGGGGGATAGTGGATGACAAGGTCAGGTTGAAGAATTAATACTATTTTTCCCTTGTGCTTCTAAAAAATTATTTACTGTATAATATGTCACGTACGCTTTTGCTACTACTCAAGATCCATTTTCCAACATATATAGAGATTATTATCTTCCAAGATGCTTGACAACATGATTAATACTATAGAATGCTATTGAGTAAAAGCACATAGGCAACATAGGAAAAAACTATAGATTTTGTAATCTAGATGACAGCGTTTGATACTATTCATACATAACATCTGCTATTCTCAAACACATTAGGATACAAAAGAAACAAAGAAAATGATAGACGTTAACACCTATGAATTGACAAAGCGCCCCCAAATATCAAACATTGACTACGTGCTTAAGGGCGAGGGGCTTTGTAGATTAAGTACTTTTGCATACAATGTTGGCGATTGTTTGTTTGACTCATTACAACTACTGCTTAACAATCACTACACATCAATTCAACTACGAAACAAAGCTATAGATTACTTCTTGAGTTGCCTTCAAAACAAGGACAAAGAAGCAATAAAATCATACAACTATGAACTAGACCCTGATACTCTATATACATTGCACAAAGTACATGATCTGTAAACATATTTCCACAGAATGCGATTATCTGCAAAGCCACTGGCAGATTGCTTTGAAAGTGGATTGTGGGGTGACTTATTCTGCATTCATTGGATATCCAAATGGTTGAATATACAAATATGCCTTTGGTCAAGAACAACAGCAAGAAGGTACTTACAGTTCAATAGTTCTGATTACACAGAATCAGTGTCTATACTATTTCATGACATGAATTCTTTAAGTGGACACTTTGAACCATTGTTAAAAATTGAAACTCAAAACGTAACTTCAAAATAGCCCATAGGTTCACATGAAATTAAAAAACTGTGCACAAAGTATCCTCGAATATCAAACATTGACAATGTCCTTAGAGCTGAAGGCCTTTGTAGATTAAGCACATTTGCATACAATGCTAGCGATTGTTTGTTTGACTCACTTCAAGTCTACTTAACAATCAGTACACCTCAACTCAATTATGAAATGGAGCTATAGATCATTTCCTAACTTTCCTTCAAAATAAGGACAAAGAAGCAATTAAATCATCTAACAATGAACTAAATCCTAATACTTTATATACATTGCACAAAGTACATGACCAAGAAACATACTTTCGCAGAATGCAATTGTCTACAAGACCATGCATAGACCATAGTGAATGTGGATTGTGGGGTGACTTGTTCTACATTCACTGGATATCCAAATGGTTGAAAATACAAATAAGCCTCTGATCATTGACAACATCAAGAAAGTACTTAGATTTCAATGATTCTAGATATACAGAATCAGTCTCTATACTGTTCCATGATACAAACCCTCTGGCTAGACATTTTGAGCCGCTCCTAAGAATCAAAGCCCAAAATCTAACTCGCCAATGCTCAACAAGCTTACTCCAACTTAAAAAGTTGATCAGAAGTGGTCCACAATACAAAATTACTTACTTGAACAAGACACATGCTTTACCAAAAAACAAGAAGAATTTGATACCATTTGTCACAGCAAACAATTTTAAACATAAATCAACAATAAGACTTAATCACCTGAAGAACTTGATTAGAAAACAAAAACAAAAACAAAGTATACCTACCAATCCAAAGAAAAAAAAACATTGTCACCAATAGAAATTTATAAAACAGCAATACAAGATACACCAAAATACCCATGTGCAATTTTCCAAGTGCTCTATTTGAACAAGGTATCAGGGCATTCAAAGAAAAACAAAAAGAACTATACTGTAAGCTACTGCAATCAGATTCCTTACCATTCACAGATTTCGTATGCCATGTATGCTACTTTGCATTGAAACAGTCCACTATTCCAAAGTATGCTACCCCACATAAAATAAGAACTAATAGACCATTGTGCTATGTGCAAAATTTAACTTAGCTAGAAGAACGACTTGTCTCACTTAGAATTGCATTTGCACAGATTTGGGAACTAGGGTTCAAAAGGTCTCAAATAGGCCTATCAAGTTCTATTATAAATGTTCCTGTTAACATGAACATTGTACAAAGTGCATTACCACAATCAATTAACAACATACAAACAATTGTTGTTTCGTTGAAAAGGCGCTTACAATACAAAAATGCATTTCAAAAAGGCATGGTGCGCCTAAATGTCATCATGCAAGCTTTGACTCAATTAACAAGGAGACCATTATACAAAATGCACAAAGTCCACATAAACCAAGATTGGCAAGAAGTTCTCCAATGCATTCAAGAAAACGAAGACAATAGTCCACAAAATACAAGTGAAACAGAATCAAATAGTGAAATGGAAAATGAAAACCCATCAGAAACGTTGATACATGGATTTACTGAGTCTAGAAGTATCCATAACATGGAAGACAAGATTATTGAAATTGCACCTGCAGAGGACAAGTATCCAATTGGAATATTTAAGGACATGTATGTTGAAGAAATGAATTTCCCAACTTTATTCTTTGGCAAACCACATGATAATGACATTGTAAAAAACTTTACATATCAGAAAATAGTGTGTTGGGAGCTCTTATAGTCACAAAGACAATTTGCATATCATACAACAAACATTTTTTTTCAAAGCTATTAAGGTACTAATACAACAAGTATTGTCTACAATGACAATAAGAATCCAAAAAGGCTAGTTAAAAGAGCGAAAGCTATTTGCAAAAGACGTTAAAAACAAACCAAATCTAGAAAAAATTCTTAAATTAGATATTGGATATGTTGATTTCAAAAGAATAAGAATCTCTCCAGACTATTCACAACAACTTAAGAAAAATGTATTTGCTATGATTTGACAACTAGGACCACCAACATTTTTCATCACTTTCACTAGTGCTGAGCAAAATTGGGATCCACTAATTCAAACATTACAAGAGCTGCACAATCTACACCAATCAACACAAAACCACAAGAATCTAATGACCCAACACACATTGACAAATTTGAACTAATCAAGAAAGATCTATCACTTGTGCACGTTACTATAAACATAGAATAAACGCAATAAAAAAATTGATACTTATAGATGACTCTTTCTTTGGAAATGTCATTGATTACTTCTCAGTCACTGAGTTCCAAAATTGAGGAAATGAACATGATCATTTCCTCATATGGGTTAAAAATGCACCAATCTACACAGAAAATAACAACACGGACATCATAGCTTTTGTTGATAAGTATATTACTTGCGACACCGAAAATTTGGAACTTGCTTTGGCAATGCTACACAAACATCATCATACAAAGAAATGCAAGAGATCAAGAAAATGACTTTGTAGATACAATTTTCCTTTCCCACCAATGCAAAAGTCAACTATACTTTTACCAATACTCCAAAAGACTGAAGCGATAACTACAAATGCCACTGACATCTTTTCAAAACTCCAAAAAGCAAACTATGATGAAACATTCACTTTTCAAATGTTCTTAAAAGAAATAAACTTAACTGACAATCAATACATTGAAGCTTTTTGCTCAACATTAAACAGGCCTATGTTTTTTTTACAAAGAAAACCATCACAAATATGGAACAATAGTTTTTCAAGGAAAATTCTAGATCTTTAGAAGGCTAATACAGATGCATAGTTTATCCTCAATGCATATGTTGTTGCAATGTATTGTAGCTCATATATTGCAAGTAGACAAGTCAATGACATATGCATTCAAAAGAATACGTACAGACCACAAGCAAGACAATATTGATGCAATACGAATGGTGAGTAAACTTGGAAATTCCATGCTTAACTTGCAACAAATGTCATCACAACAAGCTGCACATATTGTTTTGTCATTGCCATTAAATTACAGTTCAAGAAAATGTATATTCATTGATACACGATCTGACAATGATCGCACATTTATACTAAAATCTGTTAAACAATTGAGCAATGAGCCAGACGAATTAGAAAATTTTCTTGTGAAATCTATTATAGAATACTATTTAAAATGTCCTGAAACAATGGTGGACATATGTCTTGCAGAATTTGTTTCAAGATACAACAAATACAGTGCTACAATTGAACCAAAGGCCAAATCAAATGTGATACGGTTTATCAATTTCAACAAACACTTTGATATAGAGAATTATTGTAGAGAGCAATTGGTTCTCTATGTTCCATTTACCATTAATGAGCATACACTCAAACAAAACTTTGACTCTTGGGAACATGCATACATGTACCATGGACAAACCATTCAAACAAATAGTGCAAAGTTCATCCACAACACAAACTCCGCATGGGGTGACATTGACAAAGCTATAAATGATCTTCAGTCTCTTGAAGATGAAAAGCTCATTGACCAACCAATGCAAGCAAAGCTTCGCCAGAAAGAACTATATGACATACAAACAAATCTTCCAAACACAAGTCGTTCTAACCCAAATACCATGCATTCCAATGGATTTGAAATTACAAAGCACCCACAGATTATAGATAACAATGAATACTACAAGTTAAGACAAATGTTAAATAAAGAACAACAAGCAATTGTTAAAGATGTTCTCATAAAAAAGATGAAAAATCCACAAAATCCATTGCACTTGTTTTTGACTGGGGGAGCTGGAACAGGAAAGACTTTTACAACAAAGGCCATCTACCAAGCTCTCATTCACATCTATAGCAATTCTGTTGACAATAATCCAGACAAACCCAAGGGCTTATTAATTGCATATACAGGTAAAGCAGCATATAACATAGGGGGATTCACATTACATTCAACATTTCACATACCTTTTAATACATCAGAATTCCTGCCACTGAACACTGAAGTGCTTGACACTATGTCAAAGCACTATGATCAATTGTGCATACTTCTTATAGACGAGATATCATTAGTTGGCTCAACATTCCTACGGTATATTGATAGAAGACTACGAGACATAATGCAAATGCCTACAACATACTTTGGAAACCTTGATACAATATTTTGTGGTGACCTTTACCAGGCACAACCTGTCCTTGACTCTGTGGTTTTTGAAAATAGGCCTACTTCAATTAATTTAATGCCTTATAGTTTCTGGAAAGACCACATAAAATGCTATTCATTGGTGACTACCATGAGACAAAAAGATGAAATATTTATTTCAATCCTTAATAGACTAAGAGTAGGCATTCAGACAACTCATGACATAGACTATCTCAACAAAATTTGCTTTCGTCCTGTACCATTTGATCCATTGCTTCCGCACCTTTTCTATAGGAGAATTGATGTTCAAGCACATAACAACAAAATGCTATCAATCATTCCAACCCAAATGATAGTGCTAGATGCAATAGATGAACTTGAGGAGGACCTTAATGCAATACAAGTATACAGTCACACAATGACACTTCCATCACAAATATGTTCTAAACCAAACATTCTTGTTGAACTTTATGCAGGCAATTACAATGTTCAAGATGGCCTCGTCAACGGTTCAGATGGAATTTTTAAAGCATATACAACACACAAAAAAAATGATATTGTCTGGATTAAATTTAATGACCCATCAATCGGACATCATCAACGCACAAAACTAGCACAATGCTATTCTATTATCATTGACAAAGACTGGGTGCCTATACAACGCATTGCTAGGCCAATCCGAAAAATAACAACAAACAAGAAAATTACAATTAGAAAACAATTCCCAATACAAGTAGCATGTGCACAAACCATACATCGATCCCAAGGATTAACAATGGAGGCCTTGGCTTTTGATCCCACAGGCATTAGACAGCATGGGCTAACCTATACAGCTCTATCATGAACAAAATCAGTAGAATCATTATTTCTATTACGACCTTTAACTACAAAAAACTTCAAAGTTAAAGACAAAATACAACTAGAAATGTCTTGTCTCCAGACATGTGCACAATGGAAATTTGATAACCAAAGCACATGTTCAGAAAACAAATCACATATGCTCCTATGTACATTGAACACTCGTAGCTTGAAAGCACATGCAGAAGACATTGTCAATGACTATGGCATAATGCAATTTGATATCTTGTGTCTCCAAGAAACACATATGCATCCCTTTGAGCTAAATATCTTGCTGCAGTATTTTGATAGCTTCTCTGTACATAACATACATGACATAGCAACTTTAACCAGGAAACATTTATTCCTGTCAAAAACAAAACAACATGAAACATCAAATATTGAAGCCATCACATCAACAATAATGCTATCTAACAATGAACTCAATGCTTGTAATATTTATGCAAGACCTGCAACTTCCATACACAAAGTTATCGCAATCTTGCAAATAATTATTGCATCCACAAATTCAGAAAACATGTTGTACATTTTAGGCGATTTTAATGTGGACATGTTTTCAGAAGGCAAAAGCAAAAAAATACTTCACAGTTATATGCAGCAGAACAATATATGATTTATGTTGAACCAACAACACAGCATGGGCAATTCAGTCATTGACCACATTTGGTCCAACACGACTACAAATATATGCTCTATCTATAAATCGGAAGCATATTGGACTGATCACAATCCAATTTTCCTTAAATTGCATGTTTCCCAATAGAAAAATTCAACTTTATAGAACTTATAGCCTTATATCACTCTTATGCTTTGCAATGCCTTTTTCAATGCTATATCCATTATTTGCAGGAGATCTATGGATGAAACTAAAAGATAGTCAAAGCAAATACAAACCACACAAGAAGAATCAGCACAATAGTAAAGCACTTATAGTATTATTCCTTCATACTCATTCACCCAAATCACAAATATTCAAATAACATTGTTCCAATTCTTTGCAGAACACCAACAGATGTATCAAAAAGACAGGCAAAACAAGTGCAAATTGCACAAGAAGAGTTAGCACAACGGTAAAGTGCTTGGTTCAGCTTGCTAATATTAAATTAGCATTCAATTGACATTATCCTTGTTCCTTGTAGGACAAGAGTCAAGAAACCTAGGATTGTTTCAATCGAACAACTAAATGCAAAAAGAGCTAGAGACACCTTCCAAGGTGATGTGCTTGTTGTCTACAAAGCAACATTGGATAAGGCCAACAAAACACGGGAAATACTGCGTGCTGATTTAACATATCACAAAGTAGAAATGACAATCATGTTAAATGTTAGTGGAAACCTTGTGTGTGAACATGAGCCTAAAATAGTCCTGGGGTCAGCTATCTCAATCTCAGATTTTCAAGTTGCACCTAAGACATATTATGATAGAGGTGACTGTGATTGCATTTTGATTTTAACAAACATAAGCACCACTGAAAACATCCCACGCCTCTGTCAAGAGTACAAATTCATTCCAAGTACGACTATCAACCAATTGCTAACAACTATAAATGAGTACCCAGCTGGCACAATAGCTGCGCTAGTAGTTGGTGCCAAGAAAATGGGTACCCAATTTGCAATTGACATCAAAGATGGCCACACTGACATAGACAGAGCACGGGTATTTCGGTCTACAAAACTTTTTCCTGTTCTTTTAGTTTCAACCTTTTCTCATTCTACAGTGGTCTCTATAACAATTCCCGTAACAAAATCTAATTCTCTCATTGAATTGCAAGTGCTATTACGGTCAACATATGAGCAACAATACTTTGCAATCAAAGACCAGTTGCATACAAATAAAACACCTGCAATGCTTTTCAAGAATATTATAAGAAAAATAGATCAAAAGAACACGTTTCACACATGTCGGTCAACATTCATCTGTAACTTGAATGACAAAAGAAGCTTGTAAAAACTCAACAGCTTACTACATTCAACTTTTCAGGTAACGACATTCTTTTTTTTTTAAACTATCACATCCAAACTTGTATTTTTTGTCTCCTCTAACAATTTTGAACCATATTCTATAGGTTTCTGGTACTCTAAAAGTAACAAATGCATTTTCCAATCCATTTCATGCATGTTGTCCAAAATGCAAATGCAAATTCACTGCTTATGGCACACTCCAAGAAAAAACTGCTCACTACAAACAGTGCAACCAACAAGTCAATTATACATTATGTTTGCAACTTAAAACTATCATTACAACTTATGACAATCAAACAATTCAGTCTTCAATTGACCAGGTCACCATGCACCGTCTATTGCCCACATTGCAAAACCTTAGCTATGAAGACTATATCAAGGACAAGTCAGCAATGATATTCATCCTACGAGACTTCAGCGCTGAAGGACATTTTAGCCTTGACCAAAACAATGCCATTGTTGAAGCCATTTGCATTGAAAAATAAACAGGAAACATCACCAGAAGGTAAAAAAGTCATTCATATGTAAACTTTTTCTATTGTGAACCAACACCTCATATCACCATCCATACAAACTATGTTTCTAATACGTAGCATTTTCTTGGCTTTACAGGAAACTAGGAATACAGGAGTACATATTTACATTGTTCAGACTTTAACTTTTTCGCCTTTCCATGCTCCAAGACATTTCACTGGTTTTGACATGTTAAAGACATCTTTGGTTTTAAAATACTCTATTGTTGTTATACATTTAGACAATTTTATAGGTTACTATGTTAAAGTCTTCTCGAATATGGACATCTGAAAATCTAATTTTGTTTTTGCACCTACGAAGACAGTGGTTCTCTATGTACATCTGACATATATGTTCAATAATTATTACCCCTCTATGCATAATGCCATTCAAACTATATAGTTTAAATGTTTCCTTTTGCATTCTGTCGTTTCTAGCTTTTCCAATATTTGCTCTCTGTTTGTTATGTTTTCAAGAGTTTATGGTGACTGAATAGAAGTTGTTATGGTTGCACACTCCAAACCCATAAACAAATTACTTGAGGCAATAAATAGTTATTTTCCTTTGACTTTTTTCATTTTATGTTGATAATGCAACCAAGTCTCAACATTCCTTTTATGCATTGTACTTTATAGTCACTTTTCCATCACGCATTCTAATGTGTAAAGTACATTCTTGTATAGAGAAATCCATTTGTTTCTTTTGCTGCATATATGCATATTTACATGTATATATGCCTCTATGTCCATATGCACATATGCACATATTCATGTATGCATGTATTCATCTAAGCTTCTATGTATCCCTGTATGCAATTGCGTATACATGCGTCCATGCATTTATGGATGTGCCACTCTAGCCTTGTAGCAATTTATTCTATTCTATGGATATCGCATATAGGAACACTAATTAGCTCTTTCACTGTAGATAACAGTTGTTTTCGTAAATGCCAAATCGAGCTTATATATATCGAGATACATATATACCCAGACTTAAAACTTTTGATTTATGATCTCTATTGTTCCATTTCCGTAGACATGTTACTATTGCAATCAAATGTGTAAAGCATTCATGTCCAAAGAAATTAGAAACAGGGGTGGCAATATGTTACACAACCTTGTGTTATGCCTTTATAACAGTTTTTTCATTGCACTTCAAGAAAAGCAAAAACTAAAATTTTATTCATATTATTTCATCTATGGCATTTACAACTTTTGCAATAATTATTATAGGCATAGAGTTCAGTGTTAAATAGTTCTATTGTTCATGTCATGGCTTCAACATTGTTCATGTCAAATTGCATTATCTAACAAAGTTAACTTGCGAAAACCAAAGTGTCCATTATCAACACTTATTGCATTCCATGGGACCACATTTCTTTGAGGAGTTTTTTCGAACAATTCGCTTCCCCTGTGTATGCTTCCATATTTTGCATATGTACCTATGAGCACATTAACTATAATAGTTCACAAAATTCCTTTATCCTTTATGCTTTCATCATAGCGAAAAAGCTCAAAGCAATTGCACAGTTTAGGTTTAGAGAACACAGGCTTACAGAACACAAAAACAACACACACAAAGTAATAGAGATGCATAGAAAGTGGCTTAACTCTATATTAAATGACCAAAGTACCCTATCCACGAGTGGCCACCAAGCCATTCCAGTGCGTTCACCTCCAGCCAGATGCCATTTAATGCATTTAATTTGCATTCATGCATTGCGCTCGCATTTTCCTAATATTTTAATGCATTTAATCTGCATTCATGGATTACGTACCTCTAGCCGCCAACTTTTACACTATGCCTTTGCTTAAATTTATTTAATCAAATTATGCATTCGCATTTTCCCGAATTTTTAAAACAAAAAATATTTTTAAAGCTACTCGGACGAATAGAAAAATAGATAAATGCTAATTTTCCAATATTAAAAATAGCTCTCCAAATTCAAACTATACAAAAAAATAAGTAATATGTTATATGTTGAAATGTGATTGGCCGATTCTGTCGGTTAAAAGCATTTCGGGAAAATGCATAGGAAAATTAAAAATGGGTTCACAGGAAAGAGCTTTTGATTCTGAATCCATATGCATTCTTTGATTAAAACTAGTGGCTGAAGGTACATAATTCATTGATGCAAACTCAATGCATTGAATGGCATCTGACTAAAGGGGACGCTATTTGAATTGCTAATTAGTCTTTGAATATATAACAAGGTTCAAGGAGAAAACTCTCATTATCGCACACATTGACATAATTTTGGTTCCAAAGCTCTCTTTATGGGACCGCTTTGCAGTAATAAAAAATATACAAACTTTACAGGGCTCACATG
This sequence comes from Sequoia sempervirens, assembly GCA_007258455.2. Classification (NCBI taxonomy): domain Eukaryota; kingdom Viridiplantae; phylum Streptophyta; class Pinopsida; order Cupressales; family Cupressaceae; genus Sequoia; species Sequoia sempervirens. The sequence goes on from VDFB02275791.1 coordinate 41,486, forward strand.
CATGAAGTAAAATGGACAAGAGGGTTTCTACATAATTCCTATCAAACGTAGATGAAACCTTCTCATTTCAACAAGAAATTCGAATAGATAATACTAAAAGTAGTTTAAAATATGAATTTATAATCAAACTATAAGAATGCCTTAAAGCACTGTGAAACCCTACTTGCATTTCGCAATTGTAAACAAAGAAAAAGGTTCATTCTAGAAACTCACCCTATACTCTTTTCTTGAAAAATTTGCTACAATTGCATAATTTAGGTTTACATTGTTCCAAACTTCTCATTACAGCACAGGTTAACAACACATTGGTTCTAAAGCTCTCTCTATGGCACAACTCTACATCAATTGAAGATATATAGTCTTTACAGGGCTCACATGCAGTCAACATAATATACAAAAGGGTTTTTACTTAATCCCTTTCGAACCACATTTCATGGATCCACATTTATTCCACAACTTTTGTCAAACAGTTCACTTGCCTTTTGTATGCTTCCATTTTTTGCATATGTGCCTATGAGGACAATAGCTATAACATTTGACAAAATTCTTCTATTTACATGCATCCATGCATCCTGCCCAGAGATACACATATACATGCATCCATGTGTACTGCAATACATGCATCTATGTATACATGCACCCATGGATATATGTATCTATGCAACTTCATATGCAATCCATGGATATTTCCATACATGCATATTTAAGCATTTATGTATCCAACTATGCATCTATCTATCTATCCATCCAACTATGTTTCTATGTATTCTTCTACCTATAGATGCATCCATGCATATATGTATCTGCGCTTCTATGTACATATGTATGCAGGCATCTATCCATATATGTGTCGATGTATCTATGGATACATCTATTCATAGATACATGTATCTACGCATCTATGGATGCCATGATAGATGTCCACATCCATGTATCTATGGATACATGTATCAAGTAGCTCGTTTCTGGGTCTTGACTCTGTAGCAACAACATCTCCTGTGACTACACAGATATTGAGAATAACAAAAATGAAATGCTCAAAGTAATCACAATGCATCTCTAGTCACTTAAATCTATATTACATGATAAATCCACATGCCATTTAATGCATTCACTTTGAAACACAAACAAGAAAACAACTAAATACCACTTTCCAAATAAAAAAATAACCTTTCAAACATCAACTTCCAGAATTAAATACCAATATGCCCAAAGTGATCATATTACCCTAACTAGATGACTATGAAGCACATGTTACCTATGCAATCTAAAATCTAAAGATACATACCATCCTTATGCACCTATGCACAAATACATACTATCTAACATATTAACATGTACATGTACATGGTTTTCCACTGCTGCTTTGTTAATTGGCTTTGATTAATAATTGAAATCTGCAGAAGGATAGTTATAATTATTTCTTTCCTTTATTTCTTTCAGTTCCCAACCCGATGGGGTCATTCTATACTTACTATTAATTGTTTAATACAACTACATGCAAGTAGAAATCACAACTCATGGCATCCTTATACACTTATGCACAAATACATGCTCTCTAACATATTAACATGCACATGCTTTTCCATTGCTACTTTGTTAATTGGCTTTGATTAATAGCTGAAATGTGCACAACGATAATTATCATTATTTCTTTCTTTTAATTGTTATGTATTTAAAGACTAATTAGCAGCTACCTAATTAACTCCATATGCATTATTACAAGGGTAAATGAGCACTACAAACTCGATAATAATGACACAGTTAACATGCCACTATCAAGGCGTTCAGTCTAAATACTCATTGATTCTAATATGCTAAACATATTTCAATTTTATATGCTTCTATATATGCATATATAAATGTGTTTTTTTCTTCATTTCATTATGTATCTATGTATCCCTAGATGCAATCATGCATATATCGATTGATGCATTTATCTCACCATCTCTCCATGCATTTGTCTATATATGTATGGATGTATCTATGGCTACATGTATACATCGATTTATGCATATATGCACCTATGAATTGCATGCACACATCCATGTATATATGCCTCTATCGATATCTTGCATAGATACATGTATATATGCATGTATGGACTCATGCACCCATGTATTTGTCTGTCTCTGCCCATCTGCAGATGCATACATGCATATTTCTACACATCCATGTATCTGCACACCTCTCTCTATAACATATCTATCTCTATCTGCATACATGTGTCTATGCATCCATCTATGCATTTGTGCATGCATATACAATACTCTTCCTTCGAACACAAGCATGTACAATAGAGTACAACGTCCACAAAGTAGTTGTGATGCATTACAACTGGCTTAAATCTATATTAAATGGCCAAAGTATGCTGGCCACCCATGGCCACCAAGCCATTCCAGTGCCTTCCCCACCAGCCAGATGCCATTTAATGCATTTGCTTCAATTATTTTGACCTCTCTATGTGTTCACATTTTCCTGATATTTCAATGCATTTAATTTGCACTCATGGATTACGTACCTCTACTCGCCAGTTTTATAAGCTATGCCTTTGCTTAAATTTATTTAATCAATCTATGCGATCGCATTTCACTGATTTTCTATAACAATAATGATTTATAAAGCTATTCTGATAAATAGAAACAAATAAATGCTAATTTTCCAATATAACAAAATTATAAGTTATATGTTGACATACATTCATGCATATTGTCCATACATGCATTTATGCATATGTGCTTTCATCCATATTTACATGTGTATATGAATACATCCTTCCATGTAACATATGCATTTGTATCTATATGCAAATATGCATGCATCCATGTATACATGTATTCATTTCTCCATCTGTCCATGTAGTTCTATTTTCTGTGTATACATGTCTCTATTGATGCATCCATGCATATATCTGTGAATAGTTGTATGTATTTCTCTCTCCATGCATTTATTGTTCTCTAACGCATCAACATTTGCATTTTTTCAGTTTCATGATCTTCCATATTTATTGTTTTCATAGTATATGCATAACAACTTCCACTTTGTCTTCTGTTTTGACTCTTTTATCCTTAAATGTCATTATATTTTTATATCTATTCTTCTCTTGTCGCATTTCGAGGAAGCTCAAGGATCTCAGCACCTTGTTCAGTACGAAGGAGAGTGAGAAATGGGACATGAGTCTTTTTTCTGAGTTTATATTAACACACTCAACCCTATGATGATTTTAAAAAGCATAACCAATAACAAACTAGACATTCTTCCACCCTTTGTTGGAAGAAATAATCACTTCATACCCTATCGATTCCATTCCTTTCCATTTCCACCCTTGCACGTCCTTTCTTCTCAAATCAAATACATTTCAAAATCCATTTATATGCTTGCCTTGCATCATACCAATGTGTTGCATTCCTTTTTTCATTCAATCTAGCTCACTCATTCAAATTTTTATTTCTTGCATTTAATTTTAAGCATAAAACTAAAAAATGATAAATTCATACCATTTACATTCGATTCATTCTCATATCCACTCTCACATATCCTTGCCTCCCATATCAAATACTTTTCATAACTTATTCATACACCTTACTTGCATCTCATCATTCTCTCAATTGCCTCTCTTTGTTGCACTCACATAACTCATTCTTCTTTTTTACCCTCACATATCTTTATCTATCTATACCTCAAATATACCTTTATCCATCACAACAAAATTCACACCATACGGACAAACAAAAAAACAGATGAAGAATATATCAAGGTTATGCAATTAAACAATGAGGGCTTCAAAAATAACAATCATAACATAGAGTTGTATTCAAGAGTTCTTTTCAAAACGTCTTTTCTAAATCTTGTTTATTACAGATCCCTAAAAGCACGTATGACAGCTTCTTAAAGCCTAAAATGTGTAATCATATTTAACAAATATTTACATGTATCCATGCATTCAAATGCATCATTAGATATCCTTTATACACTTGTTCAAAAAACAATAATGTATATGTTTCAAATGCAAATTGTTTCTAACATTTCTAACTTTATGCACACAGGCATTTATAGATTATTGTTTATGTACCAAATTACATGGACACATGTATACATCCATGCATGCATTAATGTTTACATGGATTCTTATATTTATGCATTCCTTCGATATATGCATTGGTGATAAATAGTACATTTTCCCTGTTTTCTTTCGTTTAATACTGCAAATGCAAGTTGAGTCTCATTGTGCTTTGACAAATTTGTATTTCTAATCGATTTTAGAGTTTTCCATTCAAATTTCTCATTCAAATGTCAAGGATGCTTTTCACTCTTCTATGCATTGTGTGCACATGGATACATGTATACATGCATGCATGTATACATAGATGGTTCAAGCATTGTTACAAATGTTTAAGATTATTTGCATTTAATAATTCAAACAAAATAATAATACATTTTTGCTTCCTGAATAAGATCTTAAAGGAGGTTTGTTATTGCAAATGTATACATACACCCATGTAAAAATACAAGTATTCATTGGTATATCTATCAAAAAGTCCACGTATTTATTCTTTTCATAGTATATGCATAACAACTTTTGTTTTGTTTTCTCTTTTAACTCTCGTATCCTTAAATATCATACATTTTTATATCTATTCTTCTCTTGTCACATTTCGAGGAAGCTCAAGGATCTTCACACTTTGTTTAGTATGAAGGAGAGTGAGAAATGGGACATCAGTCTTTCTTCTGTGTTTGTATTGAGACACTCAACCCTATGATGATTTTACAAAGCACAACCAATAACAAAATAGACATTCTTCCCCCCTTTCTTGGAATAAATGATTACTTCATACCCTATCGAATCCACTCATTTCCATTTCCACCCTTGCAAATCATTTATTCTTAAATCAAATACATTTCAAAATCCATTTATATGCTTGCGTTGCATCACACCAATGCGTTGCATTCCTTTTTTCTTTCAATCCAACTCACTCATTCAAATTTTTATATCTTGCATTTAATTTTCAGCGTACAACTCAAAAATGATACATTCATACCATTTACATTCCATTCATTCTCATATCCAGTCTCACATATCCTTGCCTCCCATATCAAATACTTTTCATAAGGAATTCATATACCTTACTTGCATCTCATCATTCTCTCAATTCCTTCTTTTTGTTGCACTTACATAGCTCATTCTTCTTTACTACCCTTACATATCTTTATCTATCTATAGCTCAAATATACCTTCATCCATCACAACAAAATTCACACCATACCAAAGAACAAAATGAAGAAAATATCAAGGTTATGCAATTAAACACTCAGGGCTTTGAAAATAACTATCATAACATAGAGTTGTATTCAAGACTTCTTTTCAAAACGTTTTTTCTAAATTCCGTTTATTACAGATAACTAAGAGCACATATCACAGTTTCTTGGAGGGTAAAATGTATTGACAGATTTAACAAATATTTACATGTATCCATGCATTCAAATACATCGTTACATATCCTTTATACACTTGTTCAAAAAACAATAATGTATTATTCTTTTGTTTCGATCATAAATATTTTTTGTATATCTTTCAAATGCAAATTGTTTCTGACATTTCTAACTTTATGCAAATGCAAGTTGAGTCTCATCATGTTTTCAGACTCGTTCAGATGCCAAGGATGCTTTTCACTCTTCTATGCATTATGTGCATGTCGATACATGTATACATGCATACATGTATACATAGATGCCTCAAGCATTGTTACAAATGTTTCTCTCTCAATAATTTGCATGCAAAGTGCTATAAACATGTGAATTATTTTAGTGTAGCTACATTTTATCTTACGTAATAAGCTTCTTTATATCTTTCCAAATTATTTTTTATTTAAAATATATACACAAAAATATTTATTCGTATTACGTAAACAAGCTTAAAATCTTATTTATAATAAAATCAACACCTTTGTACTGTTTCATCTAAAAGTTTATTGTAATATTTATTTCACTTATTACATTTTAATAAGTCAAATTATTACATTTTATTTTGAATGCAAAGTGCTATAAACATGTGAATTATTTTAGTCTAGCTACATTCTATCTCAGGTAATAAGGTTCTTTATTATATTTTTGCAAATTACTTTTTGTTTAATATATATACACAAATATTTATTCGTATTACATAAATAAGATTAAAATCTTATTTATAATAAAATCAATAGCTTTCTAGTGATTCTTCTAAGAATTTATTGTAATATAATTACATTGTTCTATACACAAAAAAATGTTTTCGTATTGCATAAACAAGATTAAAATCTTATTTATAATAAAATCAATAGCTTTATACACAAGTAACCTTCATACTACATTAAAAAAAGATTGATTAATCTTAGAAAAGTTTACACTCAAATGAGCTACCCCTATCAATGTTCCACCTAACACTAGTGTTTCTACTAGCACTTGCATATTGTCATATGATAAACTAAAATAACTTAGTTGTATTAATTAACGTAACGTGTTTTAAAACATTACACTAAACATAATTTTATTTACAAATAGACATAGAAGCAAAAAAAGAGATATGGTAAACTTTGTTTCACCATGCATATAAATATGGGTCATGTAAAGAATGCATTTTTTTTAGTGCCTGTGCACATGTTTTTGTAAATTGTTGCAAATGATATTTAATGCTGTAGAAATATTCCTACATCAAAACTTTGTTCGAATTGAAATGACTAATGAATTTATGGATCAGAAGGTTTATTAAAAAACAAATTAAAAAACTGTGCATTGGTCACAAGTAGTTTATTTCTCTTGTTTTCTTTCATTTAATATTGCAAATGCAAATTGAGTCTCATCGTGCTTTGAGACTCGTTCAGATGCTGGCAATGTTTTTCACTCTTCTATGCATTATGTGCACGTGGATACATGTATACATGAATACATGTATACATAGATGGCTCAAGCATTGTTACAAACATTTTAGGTTATTTGCATTTAATAATTTAAACAAAATAATAATACATTTTTGCTCCCTGTTTAAGATCATAAAGAATATTTCTTCTCGCAAATGTTTACATTCACACATAAAATACAAGTATTCATTGGTATATCTATAAAAAAGTCCACATATACATAATACCCATAAATACAATTTTGCATGCATCCATCAACACATGTTAACTGTTCACATGTATCTATGGACCACGTTGCCCATGGACCCTAAACATTCCACGCATTAATGCACCACTGCAAACTACTTCAAACTTTCCTAACTATATTTAATACATTTATATTCCTATCTCCTATCTATTACTTTTTTCTAACTCATAACTAAATGCTTTTTACCTCTGGGCAGAACTCGACGTGTCACTTGTTTTATTTTGAAAGTTTCTGAATTTGATTACAAAATATTTCAAATCATATTTCATAATTGAAAAATAAATCAGCGAACAACATTGATGACGGGAATGAGTGGCATTTCACCCGGCTATCAGAAGTGCGTGTCCAGCAAAACTTAGCTTTAAATGAAATCCTAATAAACTTTTTAAAGCAATGGAAGGACATTCCTTAAACTGTGAAAATGGATTCCATACAAGTAAAAAGTATTTAAAGTCCATGTTAACTTTGCAGGGCGAAGCTGCGTAACTAATCGACACCTGAAAGTCTGTCGTGTAAAGGAGCTCAAATATTGGAACGTGTAAGGTGCAGATTCATTCCAGGAGATTTGGAGTACATTCCAGGGAGCTTGGAGTGCATGATTCTGACTGGAAAATTGCGACTTTGGACAATTCTTAAAAATGGAGCTTGTACACCAAAAATAGAACACACAAAAGCACAAGAACTTGTAAGGTGCAGATTCATTCCAGGAGATTTGGAGTACATTCCAGGGAGCTTGGAGTGCATGTACACCGTCGCGGACAAAATATTTTTCTGGAAATTTGAGACTCTGGACAATTCTACAAATGGAGCTTGTAAGTCAAAATTAGAACACAGAAAGCACAAAAGATGTTAAGCAGGTGTACAAAAACAAGAGTGTCCCGACTCCCGAGGCAAGAGGCAACTGGCAACCGCCACCATCATCCAATACATTTAAACGTTACTCACGAGAAAATTGAATGCCCGTCAAATGCAGCCCAGCTGAGGTGGTGAAGAGAAAATTCAACACGCGCACCATTCCTTGTTTCCTTCACCTCCCTCGAGCTATATTATCTTGGTAAGCTCAGAAAAACTTTCATTCCTTTAGCTCGTTTCTAATGCATTTTCTCATCATGTTTTCTGGCAATGCTTTTGTTTCTTTCCTGTTTTATGGTATGTGTTTTTTCCTTTAACAGCATTCTGATAAAGACGTTCGCATTGTCGTTAATTTAGTTTTTTTCCGCGACGTAAAGGAAATTGTCAAGAATTTGATGCTACCTTAATTTCTAGCGTTTAATTTCAAATTCCGTTGTGAAATGTAGTTTTGTTTTGGCATGTAATTTTTTCTTTCATGAGTTTCTTGGACATTTATTCATTGTTTTCAGCTCTACTAACTGGTAAAGATTTCACTGTCAAGGTTTTCTATTAATGGTTTGTTGGCAAAGCCATGATATATTGGTGTTTTCCTGTCGAAAATGTTTTGTCTTTTGAGTGAACTGCTCTTAATGAATGAGTAGGAGTAGAAGGGAAATTGTCAGCCGAACCTGACGTTCATGCATGGTCAAGTTCTCATATTTTTTCGACTTTCTATATGATGGAGACAGTGAAAAGGGGGAGATTATAGCATTTTTTCCTATCCAAGGCAATTTCCTTGTAGATGGGGTTTGCCTTCATAACAACCGTTATTGTTTTGAAAAGAGCAGTACAAAAAAAAAAAATCTATTAAGGCTTAGAGTTTTTAATTGGGTTTAGAGCAGAAAATCCCGCGCACTAAAGAAGAAGAAAGCCTACATCTTGTGTATTGGTTTTTAATCCTTTTTGCCCGAAATTGAGCTCCTTAAGTTGTAATTCATGCAACAAATTAGACAGTTCCTTAATTATGTTACTCATTGTAACCAAATGTTCGATTTGGACTAGAACATCTGATGAAATTTACCATAGTTATAGCTCTTGTTGTTTGGAGCTTTCTGTGCATCTCTCTCTCAAACACAATGCTACCCTGCTCTCCGTAGCACACCCTCTAATGACCAGCTTAAATTTGTGGCAGTATGTGCTCAGTTATTTTTTTGCTTTCTGAGGGAATGAAATTGAAGCTTTCAGTCCCAAATTTCTCTTCTTCTGTTATGCCAAAAATCAATGTTCGGTCATTTTATTTATTTATAACAAGGAAACCAGTTTTATGATGTGAGCACTTTGTGAGTAAAATAAGGGAAGATAAGAGAGAGATTGTATATCAAAGGAATTCAAGGCTAGATTTGTGATATATGGTTTTTGACCATGGAGGGATGCACTCGATAGTGCTTAAGCTATCCATGTGAGCGGTCAGATTTCAGCTACCTTTGGTTGGGTAGCAATATGGAATTGATGAATTCTTTTCCGTAGTTTTCCTATTCAATTTTTCTCAGCATCTTGCCAACTTTGTGGAGTACAGGTTCCCAATTAGTGTGGGATCACATGCAAGGTGTAATGCTTATATTTTCATTCATCAGGCATTCCTATGTAAACCATCTGTTAGATCCGCACGAAAATAAAATTTCCAACAGGTAAATGAAGTACTGATCTTTCTGGCCAGACTTTTAGTGGTGTGCAAGGGCTGCAAGTTCTGGTACTAGTTAAAATATTTTTGTCAGATGGTGGCTTAGGTATTGTTAAAATTGCTATAAATTTTTTAATTGATATAAGTTTCTTCAATGTAAGATTCTGTAAAGACAAATGCAAGCAAGTGCCCTTACAGAAGAGAAAACTGCTATTTTTTCCGACCTTTGCAGTGCATCTAACCTGCCCATCGCATGCAAAATAACAGGTTGGAAATTAGCTGTAGAAAATGCCAAGGAAAAAGCAAAGCTGAAAAGTTGAACATTATATATAGGCGTTTAAACCTTGACAAAATAATTTTGTAGCTTACAGGTAGATTGTTTTTCAGATATTTTGTATCTCAAAATTTCTAAATTCTTTAAATCATATACAATTTATGACTATTCTTAGTGTCACCCCCTGCCTGCCAACCCAAGTGTTTGGGTGTCCCATTGGATATAATCTCTACCGTGTATTCCCGCACCCATGCAACCTAAGAAATATTTATAATGGCGGTGTTAGATGAGTGCTTTGTTTATCACTAAAGGTCAAATAACAATCCTCTCAAGGAAGAGAACTATATACTATTTCAAAATTTAAACTTTACAGAATTGTTGGACATATTTATTTACAGATAAATAATCCCATGATAACCTTTGCTAATTGGAGAACTATTAAAATTGTGGGTGTGGATAACTGAACAGTTAAATCAATATGCTTAAAGTTGATAGTAAATATTAACGTGCAATCTAATGGCCTTTACAAAGCCTGGTTTGAAAATTATTCTGCATTACATGGTTGGACATTACTTAAAATCCGGTCGCTTTGCAAGGGAATAAGCCACAAACATCTGTGATAATAACTTTTGTTAATTCGGTATATCTTATCTCTTTTGTATTTTTACTTCAAAGAATTTATATCCTGACAGCAGATTTGCTTTTTCTATGCCAGTTTAGGGTTTCCAGATGATATTGATATGGTAACTGGAAAATTTCTCCCCTATATGCAATAATTTTCTCAAGACCTCCATTGAACACTGTACATGCTTTCCTATGCATGATACATTTTTTCAGTGGAAGAACACAAACAAAATGAGTTCTGCAGGGGAGGCTGAAGGCAGTAAGAGGAATGTGCATGAGATGAACTATGAAATAGAAACTGAGGTTGGTGCCAAAAGGATGGATGTTGATGTTGTAGATATATCAGATGAATCAATTGATTGTACTGCTAGGAATGATGGTGTACAATTTTCATCTGAGCAAATGGAAGACACTGCAACACAGATGGACATAACAAATATAACAGAGACTGGTACAATTGAGAAGGATATGCTGTATAGAGCAGAGAATGCAAATGGCCATGAAAATGAGGAAGTAGTCCTGTATCGGGAGGAGAATACAGATCCAGACAATTGGGATCTGCGAGATATTCTAAAAGAAATAGAGAACTGTGGTAAGAACATGGATATAGACATTGCAGAGCAAGTACAAGAACTAGGAAGCAACATAGATGTGGCATCAGTTGCAGAAGAAACAGATAGCAGTGAAGAGGAACAGGATATGTTCAACGAATTTGAAAGTGAATTGTCTGATAAAGAACTACAAACCTTCTGCATGGATGCTTCCAAAGCATTCTTTGACGAATGGGGACTGATTAGCCATCAGCTGAATTCATTCAACCATTTCATGAGTCATGGTTTGCAAAAGGTGTTTGATGATCTTGGTAAGTTTGATGTAGAACCTGATTATACAAAAAAGAGATCAGACACGTTATGCTGTTGGGCATCCGTTACTTTTGGTAAGGTCACTGTGGAGAAGCCTTCCTATAGCACCGAGGAAGGAAAGAAGCTGGCACTGAAACCTGCTGAGGCTCGGCTACGCAACATGACATATTCATCTCCTGTCTATGCAGAAATGACAACAAAGGTAATTAATTACTCTTGAAATTTTATGATGTTTGTGAAATCTTAAGTAGGCTTTTCAGAATCAATATATGTTTGATGGAACACATTTTTTTGTTGATCTTTTATATGATGCTTTTTTAAAGTGTATATTCTGTAATGAGCCTAGCCCAAGCTGACTCAAAAACTCTTCTTTTGCTGGCTTTGAAATTTTGTCAAACAATTGGTGTGCAAGCTGATATAGGCTGATAAGAACTTCTGATTGATTTGTTTTGACTTCCTTGTTACCAATGGTGTTTCTTTGAATGTTTCCAATGGTATCAATGATTGCCAATGACAACTATGAATGTTTCTATGATGAAATGCAATTGTTTTAATGTACTTTTGATGCATATAGATGACTGAAACTACTTGCAATATGCAGCTACAGCAACTAGAAATTATGGCAAACACTTTGGATGCAACCTAAGATGGCATTTATGTACTTACAACCAAGTGGCATTAATACAAACACTTGGTATGCAATATTATAACTTTATTTGTGCCAAAAAGAGAACCTACAGCCAATTGACATTACGTCAAACAGTTGGCATGCATACTCATAAGCTAAGTATAAATGAGATTAAAATGCTTAAATGCAGCAATATAAACCAGCAAATTACATCCCCATAACTGAAATGAAATGTCTGATACAATGTTCATGAGAATTGACCAAGACTCTTGGTCATACAATGATAGCCAAATATATCAATGCTGGTACAAATGCACACCTACAGCTGAGACTCAAATCTGATCTAAATGCAATGATATCATGTACAAAACATAGAGGAACCTGATTGTATATTGGCGCCTTTGTTGATAGATGATGTAGCAAGCAATTCCAATGTTCAATAATCAATCTCTAAGCCCAATCAATCCTCCAAGTGAAATTGCCCCTGTTCTGGCCAGCAAGGTGAAAATAAAATAATCTTCAATGCTTTCAGGCCTCTTCAATCTCCGAACACAATCACCACGACCCTAGGAAATGTGCACCCCAAGCTAGAAGAAGAATTGATGGAAGTATGAGCTGCCACAAGCAATTTCAACTCTCCAATGGCGTCCCTTCTTGACTGATATAAACCTTCAGATTTGCTGTTCAATAAATCAGACCTTCCTCCAATGCAAGAATGCCAATTCGATGCCTAGATGAGATGCAAATTGATGCCAAAAAGATATGCAAACAACCCTATGTCGATTCTCCACAAAATTGGCCCTAGGCCATTAATTTTGCTAAAACTGAAATATCTTCAATCTTTCTCCAATGAAGCACAAAATGGAAGACTGAAGTATCTTCCTCACAGCTGCAATAATTCAGATGTTATTTCACACCCTCAAAATTACATTACCAATTGAGAGTTTTCGTTCTCAATGGCCAACTAAAACAATTGCAAAAACCCTAGGCTCCACAACTGAAAAATATCAAATCAATACTCAAATCTGGATGATAGGAAATGAGCTCCCCATGTCTATTTATTCTTTTCCTCAAGAGGTCAACCTCCTTCTAGAACCTTTCCAAGTCGGCTTCTAGAAGGAATATTATAATATTATTTTATTATTGCACTTTATAATAATATAAAATATTAACCAACTCCTAAAGTGCAATATAACATTGTAATATAAAATAAGGCTTCTAAAAATAGAAATATCAATGATGAGAGTAGGAAAACCTTCATGAAATCACAAAATGAGCCAACCAATCAACTGGGTATCTGCCAAACAATCCTCTTATCCAGCCCTATTAGCCTATGAGGATCAGGAATAGGCTAATTCCTCCAAACTCCAATACTCATGAAAAAGGGGACATTACATATTCATTTGCCTATGTATGTGTGTGGGTAAAGAGAGGGAGAGACAGAGAGAGACAACACATTATTTTGGGGTGCGAGGGCATGGGGGGGTGTTTGATATGGTCTTGTTTTGGAGTGTGTACCTGCATGCACATCTAGGTGTGCACTTGTGCAGAGAGGGACAAAGCAAACCAGGTAGGGAGGGAGACAGACAGAACGGGGAGCAAAAGTAGAGAGAGAGAGAGATGAGAAACTGATAATAGTCAGAAAAATTGCAGTAGGAATTGAAATATTTGAGATACAAGTTTGTAATTTTCTATTTCTTCTTCTAGAAAAACTGAACCCTGAATCTAATATAAATGTATTACAATTCAAAATAGCATTTTTAGGTAACACATAAAATGAAATTATCCTTTCTTGTGAAGGTATAGGTGCCAACACAAGCCGAATCTAAGAACATGTAAAATACCCTTCTGGGGATGAAGAGTTTTTGCAAGGTTTTTCCAATATGGTAGATGTCTTGTTTTAACAAATTGCTTAGCATGAATAATAAACAACTTCATGAACGAAAATGTGTATAAACATTAAGACATATGCCAAATCACATTACATCTTCCTTGTCTTAGATTAACATAGATTCATATTTTTGTCTTAGCAACACCTAGCAAGGCCTATTTGGGCAGTTACGAGATTGGAATATGCAAGAAATGTGTACAGCAGTACTAGACGTGAGCTCACAATTTAACAATGCCTTAACAAAGATTCATAACAGATTATAACACACCCAAAAAACTGTGACAAACTTGCATTACATCAAGAATGAACCCAGAATGAAAATGAACAGTCTCAGATGCCTAATCAGCAAATACTGGGACAACATCAAGGTAATACTAACAAAGAATTTACATTCCAATGCCAATTTTGAGACCAAAGAGACCTAGCAGCGATTACTTCACTTAGAATTGCAGAGATTAAATAATGAGACACAAACAAACAGAGAACCTGGAGATATATGAAAGATTGTGATGTGCAGCAGTTGGTAGAGTGCTATGAACTCTAGTAAGAGACCACGCTAAGAATTTGGGAGACTTCCAACACCTTCAAGCTGCAAATATCAACTTCTAGCTCCCACATTATACCCAGCAAGCCACAAATTCTTGGAATAAGACCACGTCCCTCTGAGCAATGCAACAAATCAGTCACCAAGACAAATACGTCCTCCCAGAACTGGCCTAGAATGCTGCAATCCATCCCAAATATCTTCACCAAGCCTCACGTAATGAACTTGCACTAAAATCTCAATCGTTCCAAAGTATAGCATTCAATGATTTGGGGTTTTCGTCCCATTCATCTTAGGGCCAGGGGTTTCGTCCTGGAGAAGATTTTCTTCATAGCTCGATAGAGAAAAAAATCAAAATGAATTTTTGAATGCTTTCCCCAATCCAATCGATGCCTTTTATCTTTTCTACGATGCTCATCTACATCCTCACAAAAAAGCCATCGAATCCCTTAAAAAGATCTTATTTCCATATTTAATAAATCACACTTTTTCAATATTAATAGACTTAGGCATTTAATTTATTGACCACCTTGATGAGTTGCGTAGTAATAATGTAGTCTTCACTTAAAAGTGGCCCCATAATAATCAACATGAATAATTAAATATAAGTAAACTGCAACCATAGCTTTCAACATGAATAATTAAATATAACTAAATTGCAACCATAGCTTTTTGGAACCTTATTTAATTATTCTCATTATTCCCTTGTTTATTTTATTTCCTAACCTCTGGGAATAGAGAAGGCTAGAAAATTCCTTCATAATTATTCATCAGACAAAAAGGGACATTATAGTCCTCCCTTCCCGGGATTGCTGGTCCTCTAGCAATTGCAAATTAGGATGTTGCATAATATCTTCCCCTTCCCATGTTGCATCCTCAACTGATAAATCTTTCCATTTGATCAGATATTCTCGAATCACTTTGTTTCTCAGCTTTCTCTCTCTCCAAACAGCAATACCTTCAAGAACTAATACCAAATTTCCTTCTTCATCAAATGAAGGAAGCTCTAGAGATGTCACAACTTGCTGGCCCAATGCCTTCTTGAGGCAAGAGACATGGAAGACGTTGTGGATTTTACTGCCCACAGGAAGCTCCAATTCGTACGCAACCTCGCCAATTCTCCACACCATCCTATGGGGCCCATAAAAACATGGCATAAGTTTTTCTACACCACTTTTCTTCAGTTTGGATTGTCGGTATGGCTGCACACACAGGAAAACTAAGTCCCCAACCTCAAATGACCTCTCCACTCGGTGCCTATCTACATACATTTTCTAGTGATTCTGCGCATGTTGAATATTTTCCTTCAATGCCTTGAAAATATCCTGATAGTTCTGCATTGTCTCCTTTGCTCGAGGGACCTTGCTATCATCAAAGGCCAAATCTATAAATGATAATGCATCATACCTGTATAAGGCCCTGAAGGGAGACATGCCAATCGACATGTGGTAGGTGGTATTGTAGCAATACTTCCCTAAATACAACCATCTAATCCAAGCATGCTGCTGCCCTGAAACATAATTCTGTAGATAACCCTCAATCCATTTATTTACTATCTCTATCTGACCATCAGTTTGAGGATGGTAGCTCGTGCTCGGTGTCAATTTTGTACCTTCCAATTGGAACAACTCCTTCCAAAACATACTAAGAAATCTGCTATCACAATCATTATGAAGTAATGGTGTTTATTTATTTCTATTATTTCTTTTCTATAATTAAACTTTTTTTCTTGAGTATTGTAGACTTTAAATCGTACGTACTCCCTTTAAATTGTTTTGTAATATTTTGGAAGTTTCAAATCTATATTAATGTAAGAATTTGGGCATTTTTTATAATTCTACGACACATTACCTTAATTAGATTTGAGTTTATTTTATTTTTCATTTCCTTCTTCCGCTTTTCTCCCCAAAACATTTGAAGAGCCAACTTCTAAAATCTTAGAGGTCACTTCACAAATAACAATTTCAGTCCCATGTCTATAAAGCTTCTTGTAGGATGTTGTTTTCCTAGAGTGAAGGTTTTAAGGATCAATGGTTCCTTTTCTTGCATGCTCAGTGGGACTTATTCAAGCAAGACTATGAGTTAGTCCTATAACAAAGTTGTTAGCAACACAAAATCCAAGCTAGCTACTACCACCTCTGGTGACTACAACTTCCCAAAGAGTAGTAGGGTCTAGCACATTGCAACAACCACAAAAAATGACCACCCTAGGAACACCAAAATATTTTGTGGCATCAAACAGTGGTAGTCCTTTCATCCTTCTAGTAGCCCCAGTTACTTGTGATCCTATTCCTACTAACACCCTAATGGAATTCCTCACTTTCACAGAGGAGGATTTCAAAAAAACTATGGAACATCTTCAAGATTTGGAAAATGTCTATACAATGCACCACATCACCAAGAAAAATATTGCTTTAAGGATATTGGTTGCCTCTTTCAAAGGGCAAGCTCTTGACTAGTATCGGTCTTTCCTACCCAACTCCATCACCAATTGAGATGAACTAGACAATGGATTCTTCATTCAATTCAACATGAAAGGGGACCAATTCCGTTTCTCCTCCAATCATCTCTCTCTCTCACTCCCTCTCTCTCTCTCACCCCCTCTATCTCTCTCCCACTCCTCTCTCACTCCCTCTCTCTCCCACTCCCTCTCTCTCCCTATCTCTCAAGTCTCGCCCTCCCACACCCCTCTCCCTCTCTTAGGTCTCTCCCTCTCTCAATTCTCTCCCTTTGGCACCTACCTAGGTAACTCTCTCTCTCTCTCTATCCCTCCCACCCTACCTAGATAAGTCCCTCTCACTCTAACCCCCCTCTCTCTGTCTCTCAAGTCTCTCACTCCCACACCCTCTCCCTCTCTCAAGTCTCTCAAGTCTCTATCTCTCTATCTCTCTATCTCCCTCTCTCTCTCACTCTCTCCCTCTATGTCTTTCCCACCCCTCTCTCACTCCCTGTCTCTCATAATCCCTCTCTCTCCTTGCAACGCCCTACCTACATCTCTCTCTCTCTCTCTTAAAATTCTCCCTCCCTCTAAATACATACATACATACATATAAGCAAACATATATACATATAGGAATACATACATATGTACATACATATATACATGCATACATACATGTACACACATGTCATACAAGCATACATAAATACATACATACATACAAATATATATACATTCATTTAATAGACTAGAATTTAATGCAAAGCAAGACATAATGTGATCACATTATAACAAACTCATGTTATGTCTTGCTTAGGCAACTCTTGAGCAAAAATGCAAAAATATATGTCAAAACCATGATATAATGTGAGTGTTTTATAACGTGATCACATTATAACACGCTTATGTTATTTGCTACTTTGGGAATCCCAAAACCTTAGGTTTGGTATTTTCTTTGGATTACCAACCCAAAGGCTTGGAGTGCCTTCCCAATGTCCAAAGATGTGCTTTTGCATATTCTACAAGATTTCAAATAATTATGTCCATGTTAACAGTTAGGTTTGCATGTGTTTCAAGGTCAAACAAACCAAACACCTAGGTATTGTTAGGCTCTCTCTTAATTGTTTAACGTTGCAATTTTATTCACATTTTGAAAATGTTAAGCCTTTCATCTTTAATTTTTTTTCTTTGTGTGCCTATTTTTTTGGCAAAAACAATTGTTTGGTATTTTTTCGTTATAAATTAACTGTTCATTAAAATTTCAAATTAATTACATTTTTAGAAACTAGACTCCATTCTACACATATAAAAAAAATGATTTTCAATTAGTTTTCAAAATTTATAACGGTAGCACAGCCAACATTCTATTTTTCAAGATACATGTCCACTTTGAAAATTAGTAAAAAATCAAATATTCATTAAAAAATTATCAGAAAAGTCAAGCATAAACATGTTGTTAACTAATTTCTCACCAAAGTGATTTTAAAAATACCAAAAACAATTTAACCTTTTGAGGGACCCACAAAAGTTGCTACGTTATGTTTTTTTGACAAAAAAAACACCAATTTCTATGGCTCCCTCTTTTGATCATCTTAATCTCTACCATCTTAAAAAAAATGATTAATTTATAAAGTAGACTCGGAGCACTAGGATCCTTGTTTTTGTTGCATCTAAAAATTTAGTGTAACTATCCTCAATTTCACATCAAAGGTCAGTATTTCCTTATTTCAGAAAAAAAAGTGGCCACTTAAGACCCCTTTTTGGTCCCCCGTCTTTTTGCACCTACCTTATAATTAATTAGATCTCTTACTAGTTTACTAATTATTTGCATCTTATCCTCTTTAGGTCCCTTCATTTGCTCCTTTAAATCCTTTATCTTTGTAAGAAATGTTTCCCTATTTGATGGGAATTTTTTTTTTTGAGATTGATGGAGTAGAAACTATTGGAACTACTACACTTTTAGATGCAAGTTGTAGGGAAATCAACTAATTAAAATCTACAACTAATTTTATATACTAGTCCTACAACTTTTCAAAATTAGCTTGCAACTTCTTGGATGTGGTTTCACTAAATAAGGCTACATTAATTACCAATGATGTAGCTTGGGAGTAGGAGCATATACAACTCCCTTGATGATCAAATCCCCTTTCAACTCATGGAGGTTGTTAACCACCCTTGCCCTATTGGTGTTGGGAGACATAGCCCATATTGCCAAGATCTCAAATTTAGAGCTCAACCTTGACCCTTAGAAAGCTTGCTTTGCTTTCTCTTTAGTAGCAAATACTTTTGGATAATTTCTCCTTATTGTGTTCAAAGCAAGTGCAGTAGTGATATCTAAATCAATAAGTAGCAATAAACCACTATCTTGCACTAACTTTCTTCATTGTTCAAGGGTCATTTTTCCCACATTAAAATCTACTTCATGTAGAATTTTCTTAGAAATTCCATCCCATTTAGAGGGATCATCATTATCCTTTGCTACACTAACCCTCCTCTAGTACTCATCTCTTTTTTATTCTCATTACAAAATACTTAAACACTTGAGTCCTAATAAAATCATCTTTCTTCCTCCTCTTTCCCTCTATTTCTCTATCACTCTTTCTCTCACTCTTGGTCTCTCCCCCTTTCTCCTTCCCTCTCTACTTATGTATATATCACTCGAGTATGTGTAGAATCATCATGGAAAAAATAGGCCCTTAAGTGGCAAAAAAATAAGAAAAATCAGTGTTAGGAAACTTGACATAAAAATTTGAATAAGTTATCTATATTATTTAAAAAATATATAAGAATAGAATCTATAGAAAATTGAATATAGTTTCTAAACTACTAGGTTTATTTAAAAATAAATAAAATCTATTTGGTGAAAATTTGAAATTTCAATGCAGTAGTACTTAAATTTCAGGGAAAAAAAGAAGTAGGTGTCTGTCTGACCACCTAACCATAATAAAATGATAATATTTTCTCATGGATTTTATATATAGCTGAGGACTATGTCTGGATGTGATGCATATTTTTGTAAATTTTTTTCTAGTAAATAATTAATTATGATTTTTTATTAAAATTTTTAAAAATATAAAAAGTATATCTCGACCACCTTAACTTAGATCAAAACTTCATGAAATTTATTTTTTTTTCTTTTTTTAATCCTATAGTATGTGAAGTATAGAATGTGATACATGTTTTTGGATTCAAAAAATGTGATACTATTTGAAAGTTATAGATATTTTTCAATCAACCTATCGATCAAGACTTTAGTCATAATTCTAATAGAAAATGAATAATAATTATTTATTAAATTCAAATTAAAGAATAATTTATATTGGTGGAAAGCTCAGAATCTCCTCTATAAACCCTTTTTGTTTCATCAATTTTGGGTGAAAAAAAGTTGTCAGCCATATACCCTACAAATACCCATAATATTGCCACTTTTTGGCCCATCATGATCCTGCACATACCCACCTACCCCTTCTCTCTCTCTCTCTCTCTTTTCCTCTATATTTCTATCTATCTCAACTCTATCTCTCTCCCTACTTCTCCCTCCCTCCTCTCTCTCTCTCTCCTTCCCTCCTTCCCCACTATCTCTACCTCTCCTTCCCTCTCTACTTTTTTCTATCTTTATCT
The DNA here is from genome assembly GCA_007258455.2 of Sequoia sempervirens. Classification (NCBI taxonomy): domain Eukaryota; kingdom Viridiplantae; phylum Streptophyta; class Pinopsida; order Cupressales; family Cupressaceae; genus Sequoia; species Sequoia sempervirens. The sequence goes on from VDFB02275791.1 coordinate 62,023, forward strand.
CTCTCTCTATCCCTCCCTCCCTCCTTCCCTTTCTCTAGGAGCTCTACTTCTCTCTATCTCACCTCTCTCTTAGTCTCCATCCTCTCTCCACTTCTCTAAATCACTCCTCACCCTGTCTACCTATCTCTGCTTCCCTCTCTCTCGCTACCTCCATCCCTCCTTCCCTATCTACTCTCTATCTCCCTTGTCCCTCTCTACCTACCTATTCCTCCTTCCATACCTCTCCATATCTCTCTCTCTCACTATCTCTCTCTCTTTGTTAATCTCTTCCTCCCCAAAGAGAGAGATGGATGGAAGGATTGAGAGTGGAGATAGAGAGAAGTAGAGATGGAGAAAGGAAAAGAGCTAGGGTGGGGGAGAGGAAAGGAGAGGTGGGTAGAGAGAGGTTGAGGAGAGATGGAGGGAGGGAGTGAGAGAGAGAGGGAGAGAGAGAGAGAGGAAGAGAGGGAAGAGAATGAAGAGAGTGGTGAGATAGAGAAGTAGAGAGAGAGAGAGGTGATATATAGATAATTATAGAGGGAAGGAGAAAGGGGGGAGAGAGAGAGAGCACTAGGTGATATGGAGAGTACATAGAGAGAGAAGTGAGATGGAGAGAAGTAGAGAGGGAAGGTGAGAGAGGGAGGGAGGGAGAGAGATGGGGAGAGAGTGGTAGAGAGTAGAGATAGAGGGAGGGAGAGGTATGGAGAGAGAGAGGTGAGATATAATTTGAGAGAGATAGAGGGGAGATAGAAAAGTAGAGAGGGAGAGATAGGTAGGGAGAGATAGAGGTGAGAAAAAAATTGAGAGAGAGAGGTAGATCTTGAGCTCAAGGGAGAGAGAGGTAAAGAAAGGGATGGAGATAGGGGGAGAGTGAGGTCTAGAGTGCAAGGGACAAGGGATATAGATAGATTGAGATAGATAGAGAGACAAAGAGCAAGATGATGGAAGCCTATTGATTACTAAGACTCTAAAAATTTATAAGATCTTCAAAAACCTAGAATATGTATTATTACTCCTAGAGATACTAAACCATTCTCAAAATTTTTGGAACTATATGTATAAAAAATATAACTCAAAGTATAATGAAGTAAATTTCCATATGTAACGTGAGTGTGCTTCATTATAACACATTCATGTTTTAATTTTTATAGGGTTGCACTTACATGTGGGTCATTGTATACCTACATTTAGAATAAGGGCCTATATATGTCGAATAGATTCAAATCAAGGAAGAAAAAATAGAATAGATGTAAAAGATCATTGCAAGGTACTAAGATCCTATTTAGATGAACAATAAAGAAGTGACTACATGAGATAACATGCTAGAGGTTGGATTATTTTTTTTTTGGAAAGATGGTCAAGTAAGATACTTTTGAGTTTAATGGAAACAGTTGCACCAGTGTGATATGTGACACTACATGCACACGAAGAAGTATTTCAATGCATAAATAGTTAAATCAAAATAGACCCAAGCACATTCAAAAGGTTATTGTTAAACCTACAAAAACAATATAACATTTGGTTCCTATTGTGAAGCCACAACAAATGCACCAAGTTTTTAAGATTACAAATGTTACGCCTTATTTTGATGGGGAAAATGGTCCATAATAGTTTCACAAAAATGGAGCAAGATTTCCTAGTAGAGTTGGATCAATTGAATTTGACTACTTATATGCTTCAAAGCATAATAAGGTGTAGGTAGGTGATACATTATTAAAATTCCATTAAATAGGTAGCCAAGGAAGCACTTTTATACATATTTCTAGAAATAGGAGAATAACAAGCATTCACATGCATATGAGAGACCTCATCTCTCACACATGCCTTCACTTGTAAGGGGTACATGACATTGTAGCACCCAAAGGGAAACAGAGTTTAGTTTGTTGTCTAATATCAAAATATCCTTTTGGTTGCCAAGATCTCATACAAAAAATCACTTTGGTCTTTTATCAATGGTGTTTGGTGTCGAAAAAATTCTCAACATTCTATAAGCAGGTTGTTGAAAAAAACTATGATTTAGTTGTATAATATTTTTCTCCTTCTAATGGACTACAAAAACGCCATGTTCATAATAGTAAGGAGTGCTTCAATGCATTGAAATCCAACATGGATGGAAATCATCCAATGAAATTAACACTCCTAAATAATGAACGCCAAGCTCCGTGTTATGAGACCATGGATTTAGATTAAAAAAATCAACTTGCTCCCATTTCTATTCATTAATTGAAATCCATAACATGGAATTTGATCAATAGAAATGCATTGGGAGTTTTTCACACTCCCCTAATCTTAATCTAACATTTCAAATTAAAAATAAATGAAAATTTGAAAAGAAATTAGAGAAATACTTCAAATTATGTAAAATTTTACAATGAAGAATACTCCAAACACACCTAAAGAATGCATGAGATAACTTGTAAGAACACTCCCTTTCTAGTTCCTATTCTAATGAATCTGATCTCATTGAATTCCCCTTATAGATGCTCCCACAATCACAAAAGCAAGATTTTGCCAAGAAGAGGGTTTTTTCTTTCACCAATTCTTCACAAAAATGCATAATGAATAATAAGAAAACATTTTTCCTATTTTATCCATTTTGAATTCTTAATTAAGAATTTTGTATATTTTTTATTTTCATTTATTTAAATTACATTTCTCTCAAATTCCTCAAACTCCCAATAAACACTTAAATACATTCCTAAATAAAATTCAACATTTAAATTCATTATTTAAAACTATATAAGCATATAATTGAATTAAATTAAGGAAATCAAAATTTAAACAAGATAATTAAATCAACCATAACCTACATTTCCCAACTCAAATAATTTTCACAAATTAATTAAATAATAACTTAATTTCATTTATACTTTCATTTTATTTTTCTCCTTTCTCAAAACACAAAAAAATATTTCAATAATCAATATAAGCAATCATTTAAATTCTTAACTTTTCATTTATGGAAAATAATAAATTTAAACCATTAAATAAATAATATCTTTACTGGTCATTCATGAAATATAGGGATTCTGAAATAACTCATAACTCAGATTCAAGCTAATATTGGTCAAATATGGCACATACCATACTCGATTTAAGTACGATTGATGAATATATAGGGGGCCCATTGTCACATCTCCAAATATAACTACCATTGGAGAATAACCTAGGCTTGTGTAGCTAGGTGGAGAAATAACCCTATACGTATAGCCAATTAATGCACACCACGGGTACCTACTCAATATATATATATATATATATATATATAGCTGAAACACAACATAATCATAAACACCCAATGAGGTAGAATAACATAAAGCATAAACATAACATCCATAAATTCATTATTATTACCAATAATTAGGTTCACAGATAATCATTGCATAAATAATGTACATCTCTAAGAACTAAAGCATACCAATAAGCTAGGAATATAAACATATCAAATTACAACAATCAACATGTTGAGGAACCTCATCTCGAACATGTGGTTGTTCATACACACCATTCAAATAAATAATGTAACCACAAGGAAATGGTGAGCTAAAACAACATTCTCACATTTGAAACATCGGTTTCACATCAATAAGCTACAAACGAGAGGGGCACTACACTTCCTCTCTCTCCCTCTAACTTTAGACATGCCTCCCTCTCTAGATATCCATCTATCCATTTCCCTCTCCCTCTTCATAGGCTTCTATATGTATATATATTTTCCTCTCTATCTCCCTCTCTTTATTTTTCTTCTTCTACCTCTCATCTATCTATATCTAGTTATCTCTGCATCTCTCTCTACCCCTATATCTCTCCCTCTCTCTACCTCTCTCTATATATCACTTCATATCTCTATCTTTATATTTCTATCTCTCTCTCTCATTCTTTTGTTCTCTCTCCCTCTCTATATATTTATCTCTTCCATCTCTATCTATCACTCTCTCCTCTCTCTCCATCTCCCCCTCTCCTCTCCATATTCCTCCCCTCCATCTCTCTCTATATCCTTACCCCTCTCTCCATTAAAACCTTTATTGCACAAACTGCTAAATGACCTACCAATTGACCACATATTGACCTTTCACACCTTTTTGAGGTACACGTTGCACACCAAGGTGCAATTTCTAGTATTATTCTTATGTTTCTTCCCCTCATCAAATATTTTTTTTTGTTTCTTCTTTGAAACCCTAGTTCCCTAATGCCGTTTGCTACCAAAAATATTCTAAAAATTCTACCCCAAATACTATGCCGCATTAATTCAAATTGAGAGATATGGAAAACAAAATAATTAGGTGCTCTATATCGAGAAGTCATTCAATGCATTGAAATCCAACATGGATGGGAATCATCCATAGTCATTGATGCTCCTAAACATTGAACGCCAAGCTCATGTGGTGAGATAATGGATTCAGAAAAAATAAAATCATTTTTTCCCCTTTCTTTTTAGCACTGTCAATGTTGACATTGAACAAACTCAAGGAAACGTCAATAGGATCGCTAATGAGGATGTCAAAAATCCCTACAAGAAGAGCTAATTGAATTTTCATTATTTATTTATTTTTAATTTGGACTTTTCCTTGTAAAATTATCACTTGTAGAGTTGCCTCAAATTCAAAGCTCTTCCACAAGGTAAACTAGTTTATCCTCACATCATTCTAATTGAATTTACTACTAAAATTAATGTGGATACTAAGCTCATCATGTTGTATGCTAAGATTCGCATCTTGGAATATAGTTGAAGAATATTGAAGGGAATAACTTAACTTGACATTCTCTCGTAGAATTCATTGATTGTAACTTACTCTAAGTGGCAACAAAGTGAAGATGCCTTTGAGCATTTTTATTGAATTGCAACAAGCAATTATTAAACCAAATTGAGTTGACTTTTTCTAGTATTATATTAGATCTTCTATGGGTTTGATAATTTTGGAGTAGGGTACAATAGTTCATAAAGATATAAGTAAAGGTGGGTTTGATTTGGATGTTTATGTTAATAATGGTTTTTGTAACATATAAGCTAAATGTAGAATAATTTACCATGCATGCAACTTTTTTGACAAAATGTCTAAATGATAAACAAATTCATGGAATGCGATGATTGTTGGGTATGTGTAGAATTAGTGTTTGAATGAAGCACTAGAACTTTTTAAGAAGATGCTTGAAAGGAATATACGTACATGGAGGGAAATGTTGGAAAGATATGTGCATAATGGTTATGTGGAATAGGTATTGAATCTCTTTGAGAAAATTCCACAACAAAATATGTTGGGTTATGGACTGAAATAATTGCTAGACTTGTTCAGAACAAGATGTTTGATGAGGCCCTAGAGCTATTTTGAAAGATGCAAATTGCATGGGTAAAGTAGAAATCCAAGAACTATTCATCCTTTCTTCCAGCATATGGCAGATTGGGAGATCTTTGCAAAGGCAAGGATGTTCATGAAGAAACAAAGAGAGGTGAATTTGAATCTGATGCCTTTGTGGGGATTACCCTTGTAAGTATGTATTTTAAATGTGGGAGTGTGGAGGATGCATGCCACCTCTTTGATAAATTGGTGGTTTAGGATGTTGTCTCATGGATTATACTGGTGGTAGGATATGCACATAATGTACATAGATGAGGTTGTGAAACCTTTTGAGAAAATACCCTTTTGGAATTTGGTTTCATGAAGCGTAATGGTTGTAGGGTATGAACATAATTGACATTTTAAGAATTCCCCTGAGCTCTTCATAAAAATAAAATTGTTAGGTGTGAATCCAAACAAGGACACTTTTCCCAGTCTTCTCCAAGTATGTGCTAGCTTGGAAGATCTTTGTAGGACTAACGAAGCTCATAAAGACATGATTAGAATTATACATCTTGCTAATATCTTAGTAGGGAGAGCATTTATTGAAATGTATGTGAAGTGTTGGAGCATTGAGGATACCCAAAAGGTGTTTGAGAAGATGCTCACCTAGGATTTATTTTTGTGGACTTTAATTACTATTAGGGTGGTCTGAGACCACTCTAAGTTGGCTTCAAAAATTTGATATTCATTGGGGTGGTCCCGAAAAGTAGATTAGGTGTCTATGTATACCTTTCTCTATTATTCTGAATCTTAAATAAATGTGGCTTTTGATTAAGGCCAAAATTGATAAGAAATTGGACAGTTGGAATAGGCACTATTTTTCTCTAGTTGGGTGGCTCCAAGTGTGCTAGAAAATTTTGTCCTCATACACAATTTATTTTGCTTTAGTTTGGTTCTTTAACAGCTATCAAGTTAATGAGGTCCAAAAGAAGATTATATGTTTCTTGTGGTCTAATGGGAAAGGAAGAAGGAAGAAGCACTCTATTAAGTGGGATTGGTGTTTTCTTCAAAAAGCCCATGGGGGGTTGGGGCTTATGGATCTAAAGTTGCATGGTATTGCCTTGGCTACTAAGTGGGTCTTAAAAGCTTTGGAGGGGATTGAACCTTGGAAAGTTTTAGTCAGAAATAATAGTCAACAGGCTATTCCCAAAATTGCAAAGTCTTGGAAAGGTCTACCCTTCACTGATCTTCTTATCACCAAGCATCAAATTGTGCCTGGTGGCTCATTGGTCTTCAAAAGAATCTAGAGAGTGTGGGAAAGTGTTAGGGTTAACATCCATTGTCCTCTTTTCTTTGAACATAATTCAAACTTCATTCACCCCAATAGATTTGTGTGGTGGAACCTTGAACACAATGGGAAACCATTGGCCCTTATCCAGGGTTGCTCTGCCAAAAAATGGGCTCAGGCTAGTATAAAAACTTTCCATAGTATTCTGAGGAATGGGGAGTTATTGGAGTGGGTTCAATTGAAAGAGGAGTATGGTCTACGCCAATCAAGTTTTAGAACCTATGATGTGCTTATC
>VDFB02275792.1:0-64197 GCA_007258455.2 Sequoia sempervirens
GAAGATGTTCAAGGTGAAAATATTCAAAATTTGAAAATGTTGGAATTGAATATGTTGAACATGATATTCAAATTAGGAATTGTGAAATTGATAATGAAAATGTTCAAAGGTGGAAAATGTTGGTTTGAAGATGTTAGACATGATATTAAAATTAGAATGAAAATATTGAAATTGATAATGAAAATTTTCAAAGAAGAAAATGTCAGTTGAAGATGTTGAACATGATGTGAAATTAGAGATAAAATTATTCAAATTGATATTGAAAATGTTCAAGGTGAAAATGTTGGAAATGAAGATTTTGAACATAATATTGAAGCAAGTGTAAATTATGTTTCACCAAATTACATGAGAAATGAAGAACCTTGTATGGAAGAAAGACATATTCCAAATTCCAAGACCTTCAAAAACCCCTAAATGGTTACTTGAATTTGATGAGAGCATTATAAACAATTTTGAAGGAAAGAGGTCAACACGAACTATTCAGTTGTGGGTTAGAAGACTTTTCAACCAATATTTTTGTGATAAGACATTGACCGAGCAATGCTAACTTTTTGTACAATTGCTAAAGATGCAAAAGATGAGACCTTTGCTAGCCAAATTGAATATTTGTGTGAACAAGAAGACTGAAAAAAAAATTATTATTGTGAAAAATATTTTTAATGCTCTCAAGTCTATTGGAAAAAGTAACAAGGAAAAGGATAAGAGAGCTGCTTGGAGAGTCATTACAACTGCCCTAGTAAGCCATAAATTGAAAAAGGCTCGCTTTATGTGACAAACTTGTATTGATTTTGACATAAATCGTAAAACTTTGGATAGAGCACTTGCAAGAAGAGAAAGTATAGATGATCCTCTTCAAAATGATACATGGGCTTTTGCCGGGAGGCTTCCACGTGTTGATAAGAAGCTAACCGATAATGTAAAGCAGGTAATTCAACAATTTTGGCATGATAACTCTAGAGTATCACCCAATGCAAAGGATGTTTTAAAGTTAAGAATTGGCATTCAAGACCGTACACCACATCCTAAACATTTCTTGGAATCAAGCCAAACAATGTTGTTCAAAAAATTTATTGAAACACATAAAAATATGGAAATCTCGCAAAGGACTTTTGAGGGTTTGAAGCCATTTTATTGTGTGCCTCTTAAGATTAGTAATACTTGTTGTTGCAAATACCATGTGGAGTTTTCAATGTACCATGAGCTATTATGCTATATCTGTTTTACTTTGCATACTAATGAAATGTTGCGGGGAGTGTGGTCTGTTCCATCTTCAAAATCATCAAAGGGACTTGCTAGATCTATTTTATGTTCTGAGATGATGGTTGCTTTTTCTATAGAAATGATTGTTTAAATGTAAAGTGCTCACAATGTGGTGGCTTGTCAAAGTTTGTTCAATGTTTTCATGAGAGTTCTAAACATGAATTTGGAAAGAAGCTTGTTGAGAAAAAGAGATATGAGATAGTTAAATATACTTTGCAAAGCAGAGGTAAAGGTTCTAGATGTGAGTTGGTTACAAAAGAATCCAGTGTTGCTGATTTTATTTCATATTTTAAGGACAATCTTTTCTACAAGTATGCAAGGCATAGTCATAGGTCTCAGTGGTTGGATCAAAATTTAGGATGTGTAAGGACTCTTTTTCGATTGGCACTATTATATCGAGGATATGTGCACGATCATCATGGGAAAAATATAGGCCCTTAAATTACGTAAGTCAGAAAAATCGAGTTAAGGCAACGATGTAAAATTTTGAATAAGTTATCATATTTAAAAATATGTAAGAATAGAATCTTTAGAAAATTGGTGATTTCTAAACTACTAGGTTTATTTTAAAAAACAAAATCTATTTGGTGAAAATTTGAAATTTCAATGCGATTACTACTTAAATTCCGGGGAAAAAAAGTAAGGTTAATGCAATGCGACCACCCTAACCACAATAAAATGATAATATTTTTTTATAATATTTTAGATTTAAGTAGAGGACTCATGTTCGGATGTGATGCATATTTTTTTGTAATTTTTTTCCAAGTAAATAATTAATTATGAATTTTTTATTAAAACTTTTAAAAAATATAAAAACTCGTATGTCTGACCACCTTAACTTGGTCAAAACTTCATGAAATTTAATTTTTATTTTTTTAATCCTATAGTATGTGAAACATAGAATGTGACACATGTTTCAGATTCAAAAAATGTGATACCATTTGAAAGCTATAGATGTTTTTCAATCAGCCTATTGATCAGGACTTTAGTCGTAATTCAAATAGAAAATGAATAATAATTATTTCTTAAATTCAAAGTAAAGAATAATTTATATTGGTGGAAAGTTGAGAATCTCCTTTATAAACCCTTTTTGTTTAATTAATTTTTGGTAAAAAAAATGTCGTCAGTCACATATCCTCCACATACTCATAATATCGCCACTTTTTGGTCCATCATGATCCTGCACATACCCATCAGTGGTTGATTTTGTAGAAAAGTACACATTGCAACCACAAAACGAGGTACAATCTCAGTCTTACAATTCCATTCAGATTGCTATTTTTTTCCACATAACGTTTAGACATGCACATGATAGTACAGAGGAGGATTGAAAGATAATCAGAGAGTATCATTTTTATATGAGTGATGATAGATCTCACTCGTCTAAGTATGTCCAACATTGTTTTGAGATTTTTTTTGAGTTCTTGTAGGAGCATGATATAGTATTGGGCCAACATCTAATTTGGTCAGATAATTGCACAGGTCAATTTAAGAATGCTTGTATGTTTTATTGGTTGAGTAGAATGTATGTAGACAGGGGTCTACCTCACATTTGGAGTTTTTTTGAAGCTAGACATGGGAAAGGGGAGCATGATGGAGCAGGTGCATGTGTAAAGAGAGCTCTAGTTAAGGAGGAATTAAAGATTTCAGGAGCAAAATTCAGCGATGCACGTTCTATAGTTGATTGGTGTAGTTCAACATTGTCACAGGGAGGGACACTTGATTCAACAGTGCACAGATTCTTTTGGTTCGTTGAGGAGGGTACAGTGGGAGGCAGATTGGATTGTCATACAATCAAAGATTCTTCAAAGATGCATTCATTTCAAAGCTCAAATGTAGGCACATGGACCATTTGGACACGAGAGTTGGCTTGTTTTTGTCAGAGTTGTATTCAGTGCGAGTGGGATCAATGTGAGTCAAGTGAGTGGGTGGATACATGGGTACCACAGTATCTAACTCCTTTATCTCAAACAATATCCATGACAAATGACACAATGGAAAGTTCAATTGATTATGACTTGCTTTGGATCTACTACAATAGGACATATTGTTGCAATTGTTGCCATAAAGGGAATGAAGAGAGATCAGACTATTGGTTGGCTCGATGTGTGCGGGTAAAGCATAAGCTAACACAACGATGGAAGATGATGATGGTTTAATGTATCCTACAGGTTCAGTTGTGGTTGCAGGAACTTGGTTGTGAACATACATGATTAAAAGAATGGCATACCTGCATTTCAAGACTATGAGAAACACAAAACCATTCTCATGTATTCGCACCTTGTTATAGCAATAAATGTTAAGTTGTTGAAGTATCATGCCAGACCAAAGACAAAACAACTATGGACACTTAGTAATGTTGATCATGAAGCAATATTGGATACTCTTAAGCAAAGAGATGACCTTTCAGGCACACTTGAATAGCATTTTCAAGAGTGGAAGGTAGAATGCTTATGTTCATTATGATTAAGTTCATTAGTGTTCTTTATTTAATACTGATATTTTATATACATATGCAATGCAGGTGTCTTTTTTTGTATGCACTTTTGCGATATTTTTGGCAAGATTGATCATGCACCTGCTGCAACAATAGCCAGCTCTTATCCTTTTGAAGAGGTATGTGTCTTTTATAGTTTGCATCACTAGCTCATCATCATTCAGGTTGTTTAGATTAATATAGATACATTAGTCTAAGCATCTTTTCTATTGTGATAATATAGATTTCTCATTTTCTGTATATTGCGATATTCCTGGCATGATTAATCATGGACCTACTACAACAATAGCCAGCTCTGATCCTTTCGAAGAGGTATGCATCTTTTATACTTTTCATCACCAACTCATCATCATTCAGGTTGTTTAGATTAATATAGATATGTTAGTCTAACATCTTTTCTATTGTGACAATATAGATTTCTCATTTTCCCACTTTTGCGATATTCCTGGCATGATTGATCATGGACCTGCTGCAACAATAGCCAGCTTTGATCCTTTTGGAGAGGTATGCAACAGATTGCAACAATATAGATTGGTTATTTTAAGCATCTTTTATAGTTTGCATTACCATCTCATCATATTTTGTGTCATTTAGAATAATATAGATTGGTTATTCTAAGCTACCTTGATGGTTTGTATAGGTGCTTGTCAATCTAGAACATGAACATACTACTGTTGTTGAAGAATGTGCCCTGAATGCCTCTAATAGGAAAATTTTGTAAAATTTGAATTCTCAAATTAGAAACAATGTAAAATGGTCATAATTGTGTATGGGCATAATCTATACCCAGTGATTTTTTTTTAAATATGGGCCAAATGTCTGGCATTATATAAAGGGTATGTTTAAAAGGTAAAGGGGCCTATATTTTGGAAATTCATAGGTTTTGTAAAGGGGTCTATTTTTGTACTTAATCGAGCTACAACTGAAGGTTTTCTTCCTGGTTCTTTCCTATCAGTATGCTCGTTTGAACTAGGTTTTGTAATATTTCCCATTTATATATAATAAATTATAGTGGCTTGCAACTTTTTCTCCTCAAACCCAATTCTTTAATTCATGAGGGTGACCTCATAGTCACAAACCTATTCCCTTTCATTTTAAAATTCAAAATTCAAACTTTTCACTAAGTCGTGTCATTCACCCACTTTGAGTTGACTAAACACATGTTTGGCATAATTTGATGATATACGCTAGCATTAATAACATACAATATATTCATTATAATCATGAAAACATTCATTTATCTTATAGCATTGGAGCAATTAATAATGAGACATTTTGATTCAATGCAATAAAAATGAGTAACAAATTTCTAAATACCACCAAGTCCCTAGATATTCAAGAGTAGATGCAAAGATAAACATTCATACCCTTATCAACCCTTAATTATCCAATACCCCTATCAACCCTTAATTATTTTAGGTTGATTGTGTTTGATTGATTGGATTTTATACATCCTTGTACCTCATTGATACATTTTTCTATTAGGTTTTGCATTTTTTATGTTAAGATATAGTAAATTATATTCACTTGCAATTTGAAGTGTAAATCTCTTGTATTGTTAGAATGAGGACTTGAATGATCATGAGGTGTTGAGGGAAATATTTTTTTCATTAGTATTCTTTGGAATGCTTTGGATATTGTTGTAATGGCATTGAATAACTTGAAGGTCATCAATGGGAGTCACACAATTGTTGCCATCAATGAAATTGACCATATCTCACATGTAATGCTTGGGAGTTACATTGGGAGAAGTGGATCATCTTTCCATAATATTATGGGTTCCTACTTAGTTGATATGTTCATGGTGGAGGGCTATCTTGAGTGCTATCATAATTACACGTTGGGTTGGTTCGTGGTTTTAAACTATCAAGAATGGTTTTGGTGGCAATTAGTTTGGGGAAACCACTTACATGGTTTTATCTTCCCATTGCTTTGTATAAAAAAATTATTTAGAAACTTTATTACATGTCTTGACGTTATTTCAAGAGTGGAAGGCGTTAAAGGTCCAAAAATGGCAATTTTTTTCACTTCAAAATAGAGTTTTTACCCTAGGGTTTGCAAAAATATCTAAGATATCAAAAGTTTCTTTGTTTTCTAAGCATATTGGGGCCTAATTAAAGGTTTCTAAGGTGGTGGAAAATTCTGAAAGGTTGTGGAAGTGCTACATCCAATAAACCCTCAAGAATTACACTAAAAACAAGGGTTTTTTGATTTGACGGTTACAAGTCCATACAAATGGAATCCAATTGTAGAATCTTTGTTTTCTTGGCAATTTATTTGTTGCCCCAAGGTTTTAGGGGTTTGTGTGGTGTTTGAAGGTATGTTGCTTTGCATTTTTGGGCTAATTGAGTAGCATGTTAAAGGGTGAATGTATAGGAAGTCAATGCTGGTCCAAAGGAGTCTATGTTGTTTCTCATATATGTTTTGTAACCTAGATATGGGTGTTTGAATCAGTCATGTTTTCATCTGGTTTTTTGGAAAATTGTGGAGTAATTGGACAAAAACTAGTTTCTCACAATTACAAGGGTTTAAGGGGGTTAAAGAGGGAAATGTGTATTTAGTTGCTTGTCAAGTTTTAAGGGAGTTTTGGACTGTCCAAAGAGGTCAGAATAATCTTGTTAGATGCCTCAAATAGGCAGGTTGCAAAGATTTTGTGATTGTGCCCTTGTGTTTGCATCAAATTTTCACCTAATTTGACTCGGTCCAATGTGGCTTGGAGTGATTCAGCATAATTGGGCTCAAGACAGGACCATCCCTAGTGTAAAAATACCCATATAGACGTGTTGGAATAGTCTGTTTGGTCGTACGAGTTGCGGAATGAAAGTTGCACCACTTTGCAACTTTACACTACTTGCATCTGACAACTTTTCCCTCCACTGAAAAGTCATCACCACAAGAAAATGCCTCCGAGATAGCAAAAATCGAGAAAGGTTTTTGTAGATGGTCCCAACACGATCCCATAGCCTCAGACGAAGAGTCTGTAAGCATCATGGTCTTCGAGAAATAGACCTTCAAAGATTGCTGCCTTTTAGCACTTTGGACTCTTAAGGGAAATCGCCAGTCCAATGTAGCTCGGAGTGATTCGGCATATTTGGGTGCAAGAAAGGACCATCCCTAGCGTAAAAATACCAATCTGAATGTGTTGGAACAGTCTGTTTGGTCGTACGAGTTGCGGAATGAAAGTTGCACCACTTTGCAACTTTACACTGCTTGCATCTAGCAACTTTTCCCTCCACTGAAAAGTCATCACCATAGGAAAATGCCTCCGAGATAGCAAAAACCGAGATAGGTTTTTGTAGATGGTCCCAACACGATCCCATAGCCTCAGACGAAGAGTCTATAAGAATCAAGGTCTCCGAGAAATAGACCTTCAAAGATTGTTTCCTTTTAGCTCTTTGAACTCTTAAGGGCAATCGTCGGTCCAATGTAGCTCGAAGTGATTCGGCGTATTTGGGTGCAAGAGAGGACCATCCCTAGCGTAAACATACCCATCTGGACATGTTGGAATGGTCTGTTTGATCGTATGAGTTGCGGAATGAAAGTTGCACCACTTTGCAACTTTACACTGCTTGCATCTGGCAACTTTTCCCTCCACTGAAAAGTCATCACCATAGGAAAATACCTTCGAGATAGAAAAAACCGAGAGAGGTTTTTGTAGATGGTCCCAACACAATCCCATAGCCTCAGATGGAGAGTCTGTAACCATCACGGTCTCTAATAAATAGACCTTCAAAGATTGTTGTCTTTTAACTCTTTGGACTCTTAATAGAAATCGCTGGTCCAATGTAGCTCGGAGTGATTCGGTGTATTTGGGTGCAAGAGAGGACCATCCCTAGCATAAACGTACCCATCCGGACATGTTGGAATTGTCCGTTTGGTTGTACGAGTTGCGGAATGAAAGTTGCACCACTTTGCAACTTTACACTGCTTGCATCTGGCAACTTTTCCCTCCATTGAAAAGTCATCACCACAGGAAAATGCCTTTGAGATAGAAAAAACCAAGAGAGGTTTTTGTAGATGGTCCCAACACAATCCCATAGCATTGGACAGAGAGTCTGTAAGCATCACGGTCTCCAAGAAATAGATCTTCAAAGATTGCTACCTTTTAGCACTTTAGACTCTTAAGGGAAATCGCCGGTCCAATGTAGCTTGGAGTGATTTGGCGTATTTGGGTGCAAGAGAGGACCATCCCTAGCGTAAACGTACCCATCTGGACGTGTTGGAATGGTCCGTTTGGTCGTACGAGTTGTGGAATGAAAGTTGCACCACTTTGCAACTTTACACTGCTTGCATCTAGCAACTTTTCCCTCCACTAAAAAGTCATCACCACAGGAAAACACTTTTGAGATAGCAAAAACTGAGAGACATTTTTGTAGATGGTCCCAACACAATGCCATAGCCTTGGACGGAGAGTTTGTAAGCATCACGGTCTCTGAGAAATAGAACTTCAAAGATTGCTACATTTTAGCACTTTGGACTCTTAAGGGAAATCGCCAGTCCAATGTAGCTCGAAGTGATTCAACATATTTGGGTGCAAGAGAGGACCATACCTAGTGTAAACATACCCATCCGAACATGTTGGAACAAATTACGGTCTAAGGTTAGTGTAACGAAAGCGTACCACTTTGCAACCTTTTACACCGCTTGCATCCGCAACTTTTCCTCCACCTAAAAGTCATCACCATAGGGAAAATTATCAGATAGCAAAACCGGTGAGAGGTTTTGTAGATGGTCCCAACACGATGCCATAGCCTTGATGGAGAGTCCAGAAGCATCACGGTTCCCAGAAATAGACCTTCAAAGATTGCTGCCTTTAGCACTTTTGACTTTAAGGGAAATCATCGGTCCAATGTAGCCTCGTGAGTGATTCATGTATTTGGGTGCAAGAGAGGACTATCCTTAGCATAAACGCATTCCATCCGGACTTGTTGGAATAGTCACTTTGGTCAGACGAGAGTTGTAGAATGAAAAGTTACACCACTTTGCAACTTACACTGCCTCAGACTGCAACTTTTCCCTCCATCAAAAGTCATCGCCATTGTGAAAATTCCTTCGAGATAGAAAACTCAGAGAGGTTTTTGTAGATGGTCCTAACACTAACACGATCCCATAGCCTTCATGGAGTGTCTAAAAGCATCACAAATTTCCAAGAAATAGACCTTCAAAGATTGTTTCCTTTAGCACTTTGGACTCTTAAGGAAATCACGGCCCAATGTAGCCTCGAGTGATCTCGGCGATTTGGGTGCAAGAGAGGACCATACCTAGCATAAACATACCCATCTGGATGTGTTGGAACAGTCTGTTTGGTCGTACGAGTTGCAGAATGAAAGTTGCAATGATGAGCTCGAAATATGCTCATAATTTGAATATTATGATGTATTTTTAATACCCTTACTCTTATTGTTGATGGTTGTTTTAACTATTTGATTAAAGGCATTTTATCTAAAATCAGGTAGTATCCTATAGCAACACATTCCTATATTCCTGCAACTTAACATCTCTATGTGTTTGTATTAATTGCCATGTTTGACCTCCCAAATGGCTGATATAATGCATGTAGTTTTTGGATAATGAAATGGATTTAATATGTGATTAATGAATATGTATCGTGTTATTTTCCACGCGTGCTTTCTTTCGCTTCTGTCGCCATGTGCATCACAGGTTGTTGAAGGAAGCATGAACAATTCAAAGCGCAGCAGATCTCGGCCCTATAGTAAAGTCCATTTCCAACATGACATTGAGGAAGTTGTTCCAGCAAAGACTCTTTGACCGAGTTGTTGGGAGGAAATCTAAATGATCATTAATCTAGGAAGAGTGGAATACTAAATTCTCTCTAAATCATGTTGAACAGATATGCCTTCATTTATGAGAAGTTTGTTCCTCAGTTTCAAGATGCATTTATGTCCACGTCTTTCTCTATTAGAGTTAGGTAGTTAGCACTTTTCTAATATAAATAAGTGTTCCTCCGCATGAGTGAGGAAACAGTGTGTTAAAGTTAGTATTATAATGAGAAACAGTGTTTTGTGTTAGTTTTCTTACAAGCTGAACAATCAATGTATATGATTCCAAGTTTATGAATAAAAGTTGATGAAGTTTTGAGTTCAATTCTTGCATAAACCGGTTGATGCTTGCTAAGGGGGCCCACTTAGTGAGTATCTGTAGTTAGTTATTTATCTCCTGTTGATTATAAGTTAGATTTCATTCTTGAAGGTTTCAGTGCAAACTCAGTCTTATATTGTTCCTGCAACATCGGGAATCCATCCCTGTGTTTGTTCCTGCAGCATAAGGCCAGTTCATAGTTTGTTTCTTAGTAATAGTTGTCATGTTTTCTGCTTTGATTAAGTTATGCTTAAGTTAAGAAGACTTTACATTACATTCCTACAGCATAAGTAGAATTCCTTCCAAGCATTTATTTCTGGTAAATTGTGACTGAAACTGGTTCTTAGTGCACATACAGTGCCACTCCATTTCAAGTATACGTTCCCTGGTTTGACAATGTAAATGAACGACCATAAGAAGATGTTAGTCACTAGCTGGAATGTCTAATTCCTAGGTTAGGATTTTCATGACTTTTATATCTTTTTGTGGAATCGACCATTTTTTGGCGCTGTTGTCGGGGATGGTGTCAAGCAAAGAACCTGTCATAGTCATTGTTAGCAGTAGTTTAGTGTGTTTATTCAAACTTTTTTAAATTCCTTCAATTTACAGTTAATTCTATTGCATGCATAGAAGAAGAGACGCTCTGGGAAGATTCCTCCCTAACCTTCCATTCATTGATAACAATTTTGAACCAGCTTATAATCTATTTGAGGAAGGAGGAGACCAAGATATCAATCCATTTGCTGAAAACCTGCTTGTTGAATTTCTATTTTCCCCAGCTAACGAAGAACCTTAAGAAAATCCATTTTCTTTGATACTCCATCAAGCAAATATGGCACGTAATCCACCTAATCAACATCCTTCTTTTGAATTCCCCATCATTGCTCAGCAAGATAATGATAACCTTAAAAATATTCCTTCTTCATTACTTCCCAAGTTCTATGGACTAGTTACAGAGGACCCAGACACTTTCTTGTTTGAGTTTTACATCCTTTGTCACAACTATGATTACACTTTAGATGCTCATACACTGAAGTTGTTTCCTGCTACTTTGAAAGAGGGAGCTCTTAGATGGTTTATGAGTTTGGGAAGGGATGTTGTTGATATTTGGGCAGTTATGCAAACAAAATTTCTTGAGAAATACAAGGAATATTGTAATAATGGTAGTAAGGGTGATGATATATTCAGAATTCAACAAAAGGAGGATGAAATTCTAGAAGACTATATCTCAAGATTCTTGTTTTCCCTGAAAAAGAATTCAAACCATACTCTCAATGAAGAATCTCATAAACTATTTTTTCTAAGGGGAATCAGTGACACCTGTATAGATGCCCTGGATCTAATGGGAGGAGGAGATATAATCCAAGTGCCTTGAGATGATATCAAGAACATATGTCACAACTACTCTCGAGCAATTGTTAAGAAGGGTAGAGGTCATCAAGCCACAGTGGGAAAGTCTTCTACTAATGGAGTTTCATGGATGGAGATCATGCATTTGCTATATGATTTCAAGCAGGATATCATAAACAACATGGCTACACAGTTGGATACTATGCAAGCTCAGAAGAAACATGAGGAAGATGAAGCAATCTTGGCTGAGTTCTGTCCACATTGTAGATAGAAGAAACATGGCTGCAGATGTAAGATGGTGGCTAAACTGGAGGCTAAGCAATTACCTACTGATTTTAAGATAGTGGAGGGTGATGATGACCAAGTATTCTTTGTTGCACAAAGGCGAACATGGACTCAAAGACAAGGTATGCCTCAAGACCCTTTGACTTTTGGTAATCCTTATTCTAATTATGATAACCAATGGAAACCTACATATGGCCCATCACCACCTTGGAATACTTCTCAACCACACTAGCCTAACTATCAGAGTCCTCAATGGCAATCTCTTCAAGGAGGTTGGCAACAACCACAATGACAATGGACTCCACCCCAAGGTAACTAGCAGCAGAAACCTCAATGGAGAGGTTCTCAGCAATGGTAGAACTAATCCCCTGGATCCCTGCAACTTCAATAGCCACAACCTCTGACCACCATGCCACCTCCTATAGCACCTGTAGCAAATACTGGCCCTCCAAAACAAATGCCTATGCCTGCTCAACCATTGTCAAATCCTAATAATAAGCAACAACGACAACAACAACCTATGTATTTTGTAGAAGCCAATCAGTATCCAGCTTATGCGTTGAATATTAATGATATCCATCTCAGGTCTAGAACCACTCTCCCTGCTTCACAGCCGCCTGTAATTACAGAGGTTCCAGACTCTGCCTCTAAACAACCTACTGATCCTGCAGAACATATAGCTATATTAGATACTGTCTCTAAGGAGCCTGTCTTGCAACATCAGGCCAAACCGCCTTTTCCTCAGAGATTGCAAATTACTACATCCAAGTCTATAAAAGAGCCTATCTTTGATATTTTGGATCAGCTGAAGAATGTACATATTCAAATTCCCCCTTTTCAAGCCATTAAAGATGTCCTAATTAATGGAAAAGCCATTAAGGAGGCATGTTTAAGAAAATTAGGAAGAAAGAAAAAAGATCCCCAAACTATCCATGTTCTAGGACAGTTGGCAAATATTATGTTAGGAAAGGTAGTCATTCCAAAATATACTGACCCTGGGAGTCCTATGGTAAAAATAAATATTAATGGCTAAATAGTAAATAATGTTTTGATTGACCTGGTGCAGTCATTAATGTAATGACCAAGCATACTATGGAGTATTTGAATATCCTAACCATTCGGTCTACACCTACCCTCCTGCAGCTTGCTGATAGTTCCACAATAACAATTGATGGAGTGGTAGAAGATGTCATTGTCATCCTTGAGTCTTGGGAATACCCAACAGATTTCACAATATTGTCCACTATGGCAACTTTGGGAGGATATCCTATCATCCTAGGTAGACCATGGTTAGCCACAGTTGATGCTTTTATAGGATTCCATTCAGGAGACATGACAATTTATGATGGTCAGTCAAGAAAGAAATTGGCTTTATACCCACCTGCCCAGCCTCAGCCAAACTTGTCTCAACCAATTTGGTCAGATTTAGGAGAGGAAACTGAAGAATTCAATTCATTGGCTCAGCTAATGATGCTGCAAACTAATCTATTTTCCCAGCTTTAGAGTGAGGGTGGCCTACTTTTACATATTTTGTAGTCCAACTCTGATCTGAGTAGCCCATTTATTCTAGATAGTTGTCTTCAGCAATGTTTCCTGCAACAACTGAATCCTGAGAGCCTGCCACCTAAATTTCCTATAGTTTATCACAATTTGTTTCCACATGAAATACACACACCACCTTTATCAACAACCTCCATGAATGATCTTACCAAGCAAGTAGAAGTGTCTCCAAGCCATTGTCTGAACATCAATAATAAGCTGCCTTAATCTCAACAAACTGCCCTAGTCACAATGTTGCAAGATCAACACAGAGCTTTTGCATGGGGCTATGGGGATATGAAGGGAATAGATCCTCAACTCTATACTCATAGGATCTACATTAAGGAAGACTGTTCCCCTGTTAGACAGCCTCAAAGAAGGATAAACCTAGCACTCAGGGAAATAGTTAAAAAAGAGCTCCAAAAATTGCTTGATACTAGTTTTATCTACCCTATTTCAGACAGTCAATGGGTATCTCCATTGGTGATTGTTCCTAAAAAAGGTGGAAAATGGAGAGTTTGAGACCAATGTAACAATGAAACAAAATAACGTTTGAACTAAGACTAATGTAACAATGATATAAAGACCAATGTAACAATGATACAAAATAACGTTTGAGACTATAAGAAGACGTCAAAATGGCTAGTGTACTGAAAGAATTCTTATGATTTTTGAAGAATGCTGATAACTCTACTCAGTTGGCTTATTTTCTCAATATCATAAAAATTGAAACCTGGCATCAATCGACTTTGTATATCAAGCTACCACAATTCAAGTTTCAACGATGAATATTTATCATGCATGTTTTAAATGACATTCAAGTTTATGGGTGTTGTCATAATAGTGGTTTACAATTCCTGAGAGGAACGAATTTTAGTTGAAATCACATATTTTTAGAAAATATAATGATTTAAGCCTTAAAAAGTTCCATTTTAAGGATTCCACTTGAAGAGGGTTTGATCAAATCACCTTAGATCAAACCCCCTTGGATAAAACCTTGCTAGTTTTAAACCATACCTATAAATGCGTCTTCTTTACACCTATCAAAATGCTGATAAAAAATCACTTTTGATTTAGCTTTTGGGGGATCAAATGAATTCATTTAAAATTTATTTCAAATGATTATAGTATTCCTCAAAACAAGCTATCCAATGAATATAATTTTAATATGTTTTGGTTTTGTTATGTAATTTTTTTAAAGTTTTATTAAACATAGGTTTTTCATCGAAAATGAATTTATTTGTTCTTCACATGTGGAAAAATAGAAGATTATCAAAAAAAAAAATTTGAAAAATTTGAGTGCACCAGATATTGAAGTCCTTGATCCAACAAAAAATAAAATAAAATTTTGACATATACAAAAAAAGTTACGCTATACAAGCACATTGTCCGAATTGTAATTTGTTTTGACTTGAAACTTGATTAAGGAAAAAAATATTTAATAAAAACTATCTAACAAAGTGGAAGCACTAGATATCAAAGTTAAATCTAAATTTGAAAGAATTAGAATTTTATCCTTCATGGAAAAAAAGTTATGCTATACCTGGGCAGGCCAGTTTTTTAAAAATGTTGTTTTCTGAAAAACAATTTTCTCGTGGAGATGGAAAAAAGAGGCAATTTGATTCCAAAAATTTTGAAAAAATATTTTAGAATCTATAGAAAAAATTTGATGAGACTCTAGTTTGCACCATCTTCAAATTCCTCACAGTTTAGCCGCTATAGGTGCCCGAATGTGAAGATTTAGTTAAAAATAATAATTTCAGTGTCCAGTTTGGCCAAAAATTGTAAACCACTATTATGGGATCACCCTTATAGTGGTTTTTTTTTGTTTATATGATGTTATGTGATATTCTAATCATAATTCATGCTTCAAGGTTGTATATATATATTATTTTTACATGTTTTCTCCATTGTTCAGCCCCTACACTGCAAGTAAATGGTTGCATAGAGTGTGGAATGAGGGGGCAGTAGGCCTGAGACCCCTTTAAAGTTTGTTTGAGTGCTTTCTTTTCATTTTTTGTGAGTTTTGTGCCAAGTTTCCTCAAAGAAATGCGGTCTCATAGAATTCCATGACAAGCTAATGCAATTGATAGCTGCTCCTAGTTATTAGTTATGTAATGTGAATCAATTGCATAACTACTTAGGTTGACTTTGTAAAAACTATATTGTTATTGAAATTTTTTCATCTATCAGCATCTAGTTGTTACTTATGCAATGTGAAATAATGCTTTGAGTTTGAAAGATGTGTAATGCAATGTAATCAGCAATATGAATATAAACTACATAATATTTAACCATTCTTTTTATGCTATTGTACATTGATATTTAACCATTGCTCACTTGATTAAATTTTGAAAGAGTTTAATCATGCACATGAGGAGGAAATTAAATTTTGATTGTCAACTTCTATATATCAAATTATCCAATAATCAAGTGTATGTCCATATACAAAAATGGCATCAACGCCAACTCAAACAAAGTTTTACAATATGTGGCATATGCCATCTCGGTATCTATTCAAAATTTACATGCCAAAATGTCTATCTCATCCTAAACTACTGGTGGATCATCAAAATGGAGCCTCTTTGAAGCACTCGTTGGCTCTGAAGGTAGCTGCACAAGAAAAAGTCAAACCACTTGATTGAGATTAGTTATACTATATAATTTAAAATTGAATAATTAACATAAAAATCAATACACATTGAATTATAATTGAACTCTAAAATTGAAATCTTGATTACCGAAATATACGTCTCTTTGAAGGGTCGGAGTCCTAGAATATACCTCTCAAAGAACTAACCAAACCAACTTTTGTAACGCAAATCTATATATGTGAACAAAAACATGAAATTGATCCAAGTTAGCATAGAATTGTCAGTAATAAGAACATATTTACCAAGCACAAAATAAAATAAACGCATACCTCTTTAGGTTGATCTTTTTCTGTATCTCCTTTAGGTGTTTCAACACCTCCTCCTTTAGGTGTTTCAACACCTCCTCCTTCAGGTGTTCAAATACCTACTCCTTTGGGTGTTGTGGCACTTATCAACAATGATGTATAGCTCACAACCGCCTGTACATAAAAATGACAAGTACATATGAAACTACGAATCTATGTCAATGTATGCATAATCAATAAAAGATCTTATAAATTTTAATTCAATCAAATTTGAGCTCAATTACCTTTCCCTTATCTAACACTATGCCTCCATAGTCTGGAGAGCATCGCACCTCGCTCACACTAGGTGTTTCCTACAAGCAGAGAATAAGATAAACATATAAGTTAATATATAATTTCATTATTAACAATTCAAATGACAAGCAAATATACAGTAAAAAAATGTAAATGATTGAGTGCGAAAATACATATTGTGTGCGTGTCGAGGCCAAATGAAATCGCCCTAAGGGTGCTATCAATCACCTGTGTGAGCTCCTCCTCAGACATTAACTGTTAAATAGACCATGTAAATAAATATTAGTACTTGATACTATCTCTTATTAATATTCATTTTTAAAAAAATTCAAGTTATGAATTTACACCTTAAATGTTACCTATGTAACTACTCCAATGTCCACCTCTCTAGCAGGAGAGGACTCTGTAGGGTGTGCTCCACTCCCCTGTGTGTGATCTGCTATAATCTCCACATCATGGATGTCATAATCAGAAGTGTCTAATGGATGCTTAGGGGGCTGTATAATAGGACCCAAGCATATTTGCTGGCACATATTGCAAATATGTGGCACAAAAATATGTGGACCTGAGGAGGATGATGCAGCAGCACTAGATCCATCGTCAAGATTACCAGACTGTGGTTGAGCTACTAAAGAAGCATGGGAAACCAAAAGACCACTCAAAGAGTGAATGGCCTGGATAGTTTGTGTGGCTGCATCCTTCGTAATATCTGGATGTTGTACTGGAGGTGGCGGAGGAAGGGGAGGATGGGGAACATGTGGACGCCTAACTACTCTAGCTGCCCCTGGCCTATCCTGAGGAATACCTCTACCAACGCCTTGGAAGGGTTTAATGTCAAAGTAATTAACATGATGCCCTAACAAAAACTCAACATATAATTTTTTAATAAAGTAAAAAGGTACATCAAGATTATTGTTGGGTGGTTTATCAAAAACCATACACCAACAATCCCAAAAGTTATCTACTATGCCCCATGCATGCACCATTTTATAGAAAGTTTTGGTTTGTTAACATTAACTGGCAAACCAGTGTTGGGGTTAATAAATAAATAGGCTATTTGGGCTTTTGTTATTTGGAGATCTTTCACATCATCATAAGACAATCCACATGCATAATATTGCCTCATGGTTTCTCGCCACAAATGAAAGGCATTATGTTGGGTGGAGAGGGTTTCTACATTTGTAATTATTCCTGTCAATGTGTTTGACATATGGGATAATCGAGGGATTTTCTTATAAACATCACAAATGCCCCTCAATTGCTCCATTTTTTCATGAATTAAGTCTTCAATTGATGGCTACGGAGGTGGTGGAGCATTTGGCATTTCTGCATTTTGATTCTCAGCTGGTGGATTTTCATTCTCAACTGGTGGAATTTGTGCATTCTCATTTTCGGCAGCCATAATGCCTGATTAAAGTTAAAAAATAATTAATCTAAAATTAGACAATATAAATGAAACACTATCTTTAAATCAAAATCCATTAAAAACATTCATTTTTTTTATCAAAATCCATTATCAACTCAATTGTTTCATAAAAATTCAATCAAAAACCCTATTTTGAAAAAAAATCCACAAAAAACATTCATTTTTTTATCAAAATCCATTCTAAATTCAATTTTTTCATAAAAATTCAATCAAAAACCCTATTGTGAAAAAAAATCCACAAAAAACATTCATTTTTTTATCAAAATCTATTCTAAATTCAATTTTTTCACAAAAATCAATCAAAACCCTATTTTAAAAAAAAACCACAAAAAACCATATGAAATTATTCAAATCTAAATAAAAATTGAATCAAATCAAATAAAAATAAAAAAGCTTACCTTTCCAAATTGAATTTAGCTTAAATCGGATATCTATTAAGCGAAGAATGGATGCACTGTGCGCCCCCGGGTTCTTCACTGCCAAATGAGTTCAAAACAGTGATAGACGTTTTTTATATATGCTTTTTGGAAATCGGATATATGATCCAAATCAGAAAACTAGGTTTGGTGTTTGGTATGGTGACACCTGAGCCTAAAAAAAGTCAACACGTTCTTTTTGAGTTTTTCGGTCGATGAAAGACGTGTTTTTTTCCTCATTGCCACTTTTTGGCCCATCATTATCTTGCACATACCCTATCAGGAACTTGATAAGACAATTGAAATTTTACCAAGAATAGATATCGGCAGAGAAAATCGATCATCACCTGAGCAACAGCTGCCAAAGGAGCAATTGTTTCATCAATCTTTAATGCAATGTATGAGGAAACAAAGCGGTAGCACGTGTGAGCTATCTGATGAAGGATTGTAATTCGATCGATGCAAGATGACCATAAATGTGAATTAAATTAACATCTTATCAATCCTTAATGAATGCGCCCATGTCTAACCAAAATTCTATAAATTTTGGCAATATCACTTCTCTCACACCATCAATTGCATCCAATATGGCAAGCTCCTAAAGCAATGGAAATTTTGCGAGCGATTACATTACTATGGAGGAAATTGAGTGTAGTCCTTTGTTCAAGCACACTTTTGATCAATTGAAAGAGGTCTTTGTGGTGCAAAGCGAAGTGGAGGAAGAAGTGCTCTAAGGAATCTTGGGCGAGGCATTTCTGATTCAAGCTCATGCGCATAATACCACCATGTTGGAATGATTTATCTACACTATTGTTAGGACTTCTAGCCATTGAGACTAAGGCGTGAGGGTACTGGAGTGTTTGGTAAAACCTGAATTCCATCACCACGTCAAGGTGGCAATAAATGGACTTGGCTACTATCCTCGAACTGGGTTGGTAGCTTATGCCATTTGCATTGCATCTGTTATTTAGGACGAAAATCTAGAGGAGGTCGTGGCTCTACTATGCACTGGAGTAGTGAGGAATGACATGGGGCTATTCATGAAATTCCTCCAGTCACACGAGAACCTGCTTTCACCCACTCAAATTGAATGCTTGCAAGTTGTCACTAAGAGCATCTATGTACTGATGTTTACCTTGTGCACCTAAAATATCTTCATTTTGCCTCTTTTTGTGTCTGCCAACCTGGGTTTTTGTACTTGAACCAAGCGATTATAGCTCTACCAGCATAATGTAAAAATGTTTATGTATAAATAAAACATCTCTTTTTGGTGTTATCTATGCTTTTACATGTATGGTTTGCTTGTTTCTATTTATATTGTGCTTGGAAAATACTAGCTTTCTTCTGTATAACATCTCAATTAAGTAACAAGACTGGAAATAATTCAGTTTAATCAATATAATCCTTCATAGGCGACAAAACTGATGGTTGGCATAACCTGACAAAACCTCGCCCAAGTTCAAAATGACTTAGAAAATGTCTCCCAAGTTCGAAATGTATGACAAAAGACCACCCAAAACTAGATTGGGTCCACATGACTTAAGAAAAATACTAAGATAATGTCTTGAATAAAGACTTAAGGAAAATTTATGGGTAATAGTGGCTCTAGTTGGGGACAAGGATTAAAAAGGATGGAGTAATGAACCCAGAATCATAAGTGTTGACCAATCCTTATTCATTGGGCACGGAGTTGGGGAGAAGGAACAACAAAAGCAATAAAAAATGGGACAAAACCAGGAAAGAAACATCAATACTATAGACACAACAAAATTTGACTATGTACATGGTAGGAAAACCCTACCTCAGACGACTCCCGAGATAATTATACAAATCCATTGACAAGTTGGGAGAAGTAGCTGCTCGTATGAATCAATGTCAAGTAGTTGTGAATTGTGTGTACAACCAATTGCCAAATTGCAACCACTGCTATTAAATAAACAAAGTCAGCACTTTGTAAGGACTTCTCAAGCTATGCCTTCTGTTCAAAGAGCCATTCTTGATTATATGCCTTAGTAATCAAATGACTCCTATTAATGTTTTCATGTGTATGCTCACTTGAATCTTCCTACACAACATCCGATTTAAGATTGTTCTACACATCTTGCATATGACACTCTAAACAAGAAGAAAAAAGCCCTCAAATTGGACACCCCACATATACATTATGAGGCAAAAGAAAATTTTGGTCACCTTGTATAGAGACAATTACATTGTCTAAAGGTTTAGGGTCCCAATTACTCTGTGATCTATCATCATGATGATAGAGAGAATTTCGGATCACACTCTATGATCAATCATTAGGATGATAGAGAGCATTTTGGATCACACCCTGTGATCCATCATGATGATGATAGAGAGCATTTCGGATCACACTCTGTAATCCATCATCAGGATGATAGAGAGCATTAGTCAGGACGAGAGAAAACATTACTATGCTCTCTATTATCTTGATGATGGATCACAGAGTGCAATTGAAAACGTTAATAAAAAAAATCCAAACACAATCAAAATTCAGAAATAACAAATTACATATATTTCTCTTTTATGCTTCTTAATATCTTACAATCTTCTGATTATCTGTGCTTGAATTTGGCCTGGAATTAGACACCAAAGCTTCATTCTTATCTGCAAATCAATGGACACAATAAGGAAAGAATAAATTATTGAATATTTGATAAACAGCTTGTAGATTTTCATGCACTCATAGACTTCATGATAATGGAAACCATGGAGAAATAAGTTCAGAGATCACTACCTTGTTGAAGCAATCTACAAGCAGTGGAATGATTAGTTACCAACCATAAGAACAAAACAGAGAACAGAATAACGTGGACCTTCATCATCATGAAAATCTGTATACTAATGAAGAGTTGAATGTGGCTGAAGTAGAAGTTGTCACTTATAAACAAAGATCTTGACATTTGAAGGTCATTTTTTTCCATGTTGGATAATCGATTCACAAACTATACTACTTTTTGGAAGTCCAGAGTTTGAATAATGGCACACAAATTTGGTGAAATGATGAGCTAAAATCTCTCGTGAGTTTGCGATTGAAATTTTTGTCCCCGCCACCGACATGTATTACGTCAATTTTATGACCAAAGACTGAATACGTATGTGTTTTAGTGCATCTTCACTTGGAAAAAATGAATTTTTGTGTCCAAGATTAAGGCCTATATTCTCAAATGTTAAATTTATTTTCTATCCTAAATTTATTCTTGCCTCTGAACAATTTATCAATAAACTATTTAGGGTCAGGTTTTCTTCTCAACTAAGTACATGCTCATATAAAAAAATTATCTTCAAGGCTAAAATATCCAAATATCACAGAAGGATGAACGATGATAAACTTAAACTAATCTTTAAAATGATATTTTCTAGTAGTGTAGTTGTCTCATTATTTCTTAAAAATCAATTCTTACAGATATTGTGTGTAGGAGCTCATATGGTCCTTGGTTAACAACTTGCCCTGATGAGAAAGCTGACCAGCTCGAACCACCCGATAAAGAGGGAATCTTTGATTTCTAAGAGTCTACACAATGACTTCGGTGACATGGTCACACTATAGTGGAGTAGTAGTCGTTGGATTCAATTCTGTAGTATGAATGTGTTCAGTGGCTTGTGAAATGTCCAACAAAGGAGGAAAATAAGGACATAGCAATTCCACATTGAAAACTGGATAATCAATGGTGGCAAATGGTGGATAATCAATTGTCAAACTATATGAAGGGTCCATAATTGGATAAGGTTTACCTAACTATTAGGGAGGTGATTCTATAAGTTCTAATTTCTTGTGCTACTACCCTATCATGGTGTACAATAAAATGTGGCACAATATAATAAATATTCTAAAGCCTTTGGTAAATGATAATTTATCCTTAAATTCAAGTATTTATGCATGAATATAGTGCTAAGAACTCTCCATTATTAAGTTTTTTATTTTTATTATGTATTATAAATAAAAAGATGCAAGATGCACTTGGTTCCTTTCATTTTTCTTCTATCCTAACAATAGCCCATGTATGTTTCTTGAAAATGAGGCACAAAGTTGATTAGTTTCATAGGATCATTTTCCTTAGAAGGAATAATTGTCTTGAACCTTGAATCACTCCTAATTCTATAATGTTGTAACTTTAGCCCTCTATAAATATTCCTATAATTTTGTAATCAAAGGCTAGACTCTTCCAATTCAATTCTACCCTAGTCTCATGGGTTAGCTAGAAAGCCCTTTGAATTTTTCCCTATATATAGTGAAAATTAAATTTATCATTGGATCCTTTATAGAATAAGTATATCTTCTTAACACTTATGCAACCATTCTATAATATATATAGTGCAAGGAAGCAATTCAACATAATGACCTTAGCTAGGTTAAAGACCCAAGCATTAGATGAGGTAACATTTTGTCATAACAAATGTTGAATAACTTTCCACTCAAGGAATCTAAGTCACTATTTCCTTAATATAAATTTTCACATTCTTGAACAATTCTTAGAAAAATCCTCCCAATAGATCTCTTATATATTTTTCTATCCAATGAAATGACCTCAAAAGTGTCTTGACTAGCAGATCTCTTAAGAGGCATTTTAGAATTCTTAAAATAGGTAAATTATTAGTTTGCAAGCTTGGAGAATAATATATCTTCTAATTGGTAATCTAATTTAAGGCACACATGAGTAATTATAGGGTTCCAATTTTACCCTAAACATCATGAATATATAATTATAATGCATTTACCTTTGCATAATCCAAACAATAACTAAAAAAAAGTGCCCCAACTTCTTTTACATAGCTTATCTTCTAATTTTATCTAATGATAATGAGCTTATCACTTTTACAAATATAATTCAATTGTAAGGAAAGCTATATATGTAATTACTTAGTAATTTAGCTTCAAATATTTTCAATTTGTAGGTGATAACTGACAAACATGAGTGCATTTAGCATAACTTCTCAATTTTTATAATTCATTTCTAGAATAATACAAATTAAGGATTATAATTAATTTAATTACTTAAAATTTAATTCTACATGTGATCCCATGTTAATTGTAGTTTGTATTAATTTCCTTGACACCTTTCTCCTCATATGGATAAGTTTGAAAATTAAACACCTATCCTATCACATAAATATTTTGAATCCACTTCATTAATCCATAGTGTTTATTGATCAACTTCAAATTGATGGTTAGGAGGAAAATGGAAACATAAAATTGAGAGCTACATCTTTTTTTAATTTTTCCTAAGTTAATGAGATCATGAAATACACCATAGAAATAATGGTGATGATTCACTTATAATTTAGATCCTTTGTTGAATAACATAAAATAATATAACTAAATCAATGGGTTAAATCAATGCTATGGTTGATTCAAATTTATTTGTAGAAACAACTAGCTTGATGAGAAATCATCCAAGATTATTACTAAATTTTGTCATATTTCGAAATTCATTGAAAGGTAATCACATTCAATGACACATTAATTAATATATGATCAATGGTTAGGATTAAAATAAATAAAGCCAAACATGCACACCACCATATTTTGTTTTTATCCATAAATACACAAAATTCTAACACATCATCATTAATCAATAGTTTATGAGACTTTAGAAGATACACTGATCCTACGTAATCTACATTTTATATCAAAAGTATGGGGTTTTAATGAATACTATGGATTTATATAAATAAAAGGACATTCTACTATGAAATCTTTACAATGATGAAGGTTGAGAGCAGATTCATTTACAGAAATCTAATAGAGCAGATTCATCACGGATGAGAGCGGGAGTAGATATAATCAGAGTCTTCATACTGAGTTTCGCAGTCAGCCTTTTCCTTGCATGACAAGATTTTACCTCCATCCTGCACCGCCACCTTCAGTAATTAGCAACCACTATAAACCTAATAAAGAACTTACATATGCTTCTCTTTTGTGCTTCTTTATATCTTACAATCTTCTGATTATCTGTGCTTGAACTTGGCCTGGAATTAGACACCAAAGCTTCATTCTTTTCTGCAAATCAATGGACACAATAAGAACAAAATAAATTATTGAATATCGCAAACAGTTTCAGATTTTCTTGCACTCGTAGACTTCATGATAATGGAAATAATAGAGAAATAAACTCAGAGATCACTACCTTGTTGAAGCAATCTACAAGCAGTGGAATGATTAGTTACCAACCATAATAATAGAACAGAGAGGAAAATAACGTGGACCTTCTTCATCATAGAAATCTGTATACTAATGAACTAGAGTTGAATATGGCTGAAGTAGAAGTTGTGACTTAAAGATAAAGATCCTGGTATTTGAAGGGAAATTTTTTCCATGTTGGATAATCAATTGTCAAACTATATTACTTTCTGGAAGTCCAGAGTTTGAATAATGGCACACAAATTTGGTGAAACGATGAGTTTGAATTTTTTGTCCACACCACCTAAATATATTACGCCAATTTTATGACCAAAGACTGAATACTAGGTATTTCTGTGCATCTTCGCTTGGAGCAAATGATTTCTGTGTCCAAGATTATGCCTGGCTTTTACATTTCATTCACTCAGTGGAAGATCTGATCACTTTCCCAGCTGTGGTTTAAATTACTTAACTTTTCCCTCTTGTTTGCTCACGTCATGTTCACCAGCTCGTATATATCCAGAAGAATGATAGGTAGGGAAAGGACAAAAATTATACCTTGCAAGTTTATTAAGAAGTGGTATATTGTTGTCAACATGTTAGGTTGATAATGTCGGTCTAGTAGCTTTTTAAGTTTTTATTATTATTTTTTTAGATGAATAGTGTTTATATTATAATTTATAAAATAGTATTACATATATTTATGATTTATAAAAAAGATGGGTGGAAATAGTCTTTAAAAAAAAAGAAAAAAGGGTAAAGTTCAAAACAAAACACAATTATATATAGGATCATTTTATATAATGAAAGCAAAAGTATTAAGGGAGGACGAGAATCCTAATCATCAAGTTTACCCCATACATTAGCAAGGTTTGAGGTGTCCATAGGAGGGACCCATCAATCATTATCATTATCATCTTTTTAATCTTTAGCACTCTGAATAGGAGAAATAACAAGAGCCAACCAAGGAACTTGCTAGCTGTGTCTAACTAGGCAACACTCCCACAACCAAAATTCAAGGAAGAGGCAGACGAATGGCTTGGCTATGACCATCCTCATTTAGTCTAATCTCTTCTCATAGGAGGTAGAAAGGCTTGAGATTGAGCATCTTGATTGCCATGAATATACTAGCTATGACCTCAACAATGCCCAAAATATGGAGACCAACCTCAATTGGAGGTGGGAATAAAAAATAACAACAATATACAAGGTATTATCCAAATGATCAATGAACACCTAGAGGTGAGAAACCTCAAATGCAACCTTATGGCTTGAACTTAAATTTGCATAAGCATATTAGAGGAAATCATGGATTTAAAATAAATTGAGAAATTATGGTTAATAGAATAGCCAAAAATATAGTAGCATATTTGTTTTTCCAAATGTTTTAAAAAATCATCCTAAAAGCATTTAAAATCTAAGTATATCTAAAAGAGATTCTAGGCCAATCGCCTAACAACACCATATGCCAAGAAAAAAGCTTGGACTAGAAAGTTTTGAAAAATTATGAATCTAGGACCAAACAACTTGAGCTTTGGGATAAAATTAGAAAATATGCTTAAGATGACCACAAGAAGGATATCAAGGATCCAAAATCCCCAAAAAGGGTTAATTTGGAACCAATAGGAAGGCCTTGGAAAATAATACACTACACAAAATGAGCAAGGTTCAACTCAAGAATGATTGACCAAAAGGTGTAGAATTTGTGCTTCTAAACCATTAATGAATATTGCAAAAGCTAGCTCTATTTTAAGATAGGCACCATAAGAGAATGAGGTAGCATCCAAGAGTAGCCTTTGAGACACTTGGAAATTCTAAATAGAATATCAAGATACCATTTTTAAACTTTCCACCATGGTTTGCAAGATGAACCCAAATTTAAGCACCATATCTAAAAGGATAATATCAAGAAGTGATTCAAAAGTTTCATAATCATGATTAGATAAATGAAACTTCACTTTATCTTTTTTCCAAGTTGAAAATCTCTAGGTCACTTTGGAAAAAGGACTCACGAAGAGTCTTGATCATATTTTTTGATAAACCTCAAAGCACAAACTCAAGGGGTCTTAGCACAATGGTGATCTTGGCAATCTAAAATATGAGACCACCAAATTGACTATTGATTAATTAAGATAGTATAATTAAAACCAAAGCCATTCCAAAGAAGCTAGGGCATAATGGCTTCCCAAGCACTCCAAATAATTTTCATCACAAAATTCCCTTGGATTTGAATGGGTTATTTCATAATGAAAAGGGCATGAAATCGAATTCTCTTCCAAGTTCGCCTTTAAAAATGGAAACCAGAAGAAACGCAATGGTGAACTAGAATTTTTCATGCCTCATTACCTTCTAAAGATTGAATGGCTATTTGAAACACAAATAAAAACATTCATGCTAGATGGAAATAAATCCAAGGAATCATACAAGCGAAAACAACAAATTAAAGCCACCCGATGAAAGAATATGATTTTCAAAAGAGGCCCAAAGAAAATCTCTAAGGAAATTTTGAAGTTCCAAATATGAGGCTTTATAAGGGACCAAAAAAGAAGAATAATAAACATGAGTGGCTACCAAAATATTAGAGCAAATCTAGAATTTTCCTACTAGATATATAGTTTTATTAAGCTAGTACACTATCTTCTTTTCAATTTTAGATATAAAATAGCTTCCTAAAGAGTAGTGGGAGAAGCTTGAAAAGAGAAAGGAATACCTATGACCTTGAATATTTCTCCATTCCCAATCCATTTCCACCCATAATAGTCAAGATAGGGTGGATTAGGTAAAAATAATTGTCTATAATATTGAGTTTTTTGTCGTTGAATGTTAGAGCCCAAGGATTTTTAAAAAATGTCTAAGCAATGAAGACATTGGTTAATATTTTTGTCCGAGCTTCCAAAAGAGTGAGAAAGGAACCATTAACAAAATTTCAATTCACCAACTAAACCATGGAATTAGGTAGGGAGATACTTTTACCAAGCTTTGAGAAATTGAATGAGCTAAAAAGTATCCAAAACTTTCAATAGCAAGTACATTGAGGGCAAGGGATAAAGGAAAATTATGGTAGATAGAGCTGAAAATTAAAAAGGCACTAGGATGATGCCTATTTATAAAAATACATGTAAAGCATAAAAAAATGGGTAAGTGCAAGAAGTTGGGTCCACAAAATATTCAAAATGTGGAAGTGTTTTTCCTAATTTTCAGAATTTGTTACAATTGGATTGAAAATTTGAAGCACTTATAGATTGGATCTTTAAAAAGTTCAATAATATGAAATTTAGCATTTTGACTTTAGTTTTCAAATGTGTAATTTATTCTAATACCCCTGAGATGATACAAGTTAATTTTTAATAGGCATGTCTTAAAACCAC
The DNA here is from genome assembly GCA_007258455.2 of Sequoia sempervirens. Classification (NCBI taxonomy): domain Eukaryota; kingdom Viridiplantae; phylum Streptophyta; class Pinopsida; order Cupressales; family Cupressaceae; genus Sequoia; species Sequoia sempervirens. The sequence continues at coordinate 27,573 of VDFB02275792.1, forward strand.
TTTTTAAAAGTCGCCTTTTTAGGACCATACCATGCACATGTATGAACACCATAATTTGACCTAAATAAAAGTATTTTTATAATTACTTTTGGGAAATATGTGTAATAAATTGAAGATTGATAAAGATATATTTTTATAATTCTTTTCTAAATATTTTTTTATTAATTTATTAGCCCTAATTCTTATTTTTGAAAACCATCGTGTATGGACACCATAAATTGACCTAAACTAATATTTTTTTGTTTTTCTTATTGTGTAAAGAATTGTTTATAGATTGATATCATATAATTTTTTTACAATAAAATTAAAAAATTAAAATCTATTAAAAAAATATGAAAAACCTGACATTTCAAGTTTATGGACAAGTTTACTTAGAAATTAATTAAAAAATAAAAATAAAAAAATCCAATCATAATTTTTTTACAGATTTAAAAAATAGACATCATGAGTTTTAACTTCACAAAACAATTATGGAAAAAACCCGTAAGTCATATTGCCAAAGTCAATTATTTCTCTTGACATTGCCATGACCTTGTACTTGTAGGTCCAAGGCTAAGGGTTAGGTTACTGTGCCTTTCCCAAGCCTAAAAAAAAAAGTAGGGTGGGATTTCATATTTTTTTAGAATGGGTACCCATTGAGGATGGATCTCAAAGCCTAACATGTGTGCTTTCTGAAATGAGTCTTGGGTCCCCATTCCTAAATGGGTACTCATTCTTGTCAATTTTTTTTTGCATGAAACCCCTCCTCTTTATTGACCCAACATCTTCCACATACCCAAAAACATAAATATTTTAAATAAAATGAGGACCAAAGCTTAAAATTTGAAGCATGGAAATAATAAAAGGTCACCTGACGCAATCATAATCTTTACCAAAGACAATTTTAACAAAAAATATTTTGCTGATGAGATTCTTGAGATCATTCTATACCTTTCTATATTTCTATAATATTATCCATAATATGTTTTTACTTAATAAAGCCATTTTTTCAAGATTCACAATTCAAGGGATAAGATGATGCACCGTCAATGCAAGAGCCTTAGCTATGATATTGTAGGAAATACTAATTAGCATTATTAGCCTCCAATTGTAGATATCTTCAAGATCACCAAAGTGGTGAAATTTTGATATTTTCATTCTTAATAATCTTCCCTAAGGAATTGGAATGAAAAGCCTCAATAGAAACTTTATGAAGGTCCTCACCAACACAATCCCAAAGGGTCTTGTATACTTTACAAGAAAAAACCATCACTGCTGAGAGCTTTTTTATTGGCCATAGTGTCAAAAACTTTGTGGATATTAACAAATAAAATAAATTAATCACAAGAATATCATTAATAATAAAAGATTTAACAAGGAATGACCTTGAGGTAGTTTTATAAAGCATGCACTCATGTTCAAGAGAGTTCTCTCGAGCTTTGAAAGATTCATGTCATAATCACAAAAAAAGGATTAAAGAATATCAACGAGATATTTGAGAAACTAGTGTCCATACCTAATTAGTTTGATACCCTAAGAGGTGTGACAAACATGAAAAGCTTGAAAAAGTTCTTTAGAATTTCTATCACCTGGCACCTTTAGCCAACACAATTTAGCATTGATGTTGAAACCTCTAGTTGGGTGATTATCAATAAGTTTCTTCTAATAGTGAAAGTCAACCATTCATAGCTATATATAATGGATTTTTCAGGGACTATATTTGAGAATCATGGTCACATGGAAGAGATCCAAGGTGGTTCCCTCATATGCACGATGATGGAATCCAACCAACTATTAGTCATATATGTGAAGAAAGTGGGAGGTGTTCTTGATATTCCCATTCCACCAATCAATCCAACCTATTTGTTGAGAAGGCATAGACTCAAGATTCCACACCTAACGGATGTGGATCAATGTGTGTTGATGTGTTATCAAAGAGGTGAACTAATAAATAAGTGCATGTTTCATAGCTTAAGTAGAGAAATTTGTCAGTCAATAATAAAAAGAGTATGATTTGAAAAAAGTTCCATTGGAAGAGGAAAACAACTAGCAATGAAGAAGATGAATTCAGTAGAGATCATGAAACAATCAATCCATTTGTACATTTTATCAATCCCAACCTAGAAATTGTTGTAAATAAACCAACTACATGGGAAGAGGTCCATATTTATCATAAGCTTTCTCAAAAATATTAAATTCTATGTACAAAACCTAAGTGGTAGTAAGCATTGAATAAGTAATCTAGTGCCACAAAAGAGATCTTTTTGTAGTATCATTAGAAGCATACACATTAATAATGCTAAAAAAATGATTTTAATATTGATCCCATTCAAATCACCCTACCAGTGGGTTCACATCCATGATCAAATAAATGTGTATTCCACTTAGGAGAGAGAAATATGACAACCCCTCCATAATCCATGTCATGATTGCTATAGAAAAAGATTTGGCTGGTCAAACATTATGACAAACAACAAAAGGAAAAAAACTAGTAACCTTAACTTACTATAAGAAAATGATATGATCTAGACATGCAAATTTTTAACAAGGATCTCTCACTTCATACTATAGACACTTAAAAATGTCTCGATGGATCACACTAGCTAAACATCATTTCGTCCTAAAACCAATCCTCTTTTCGTTTAATTGATTAATTAGCCTAGCTATTTAAAATTAATTGCATCATTTTCATCTATTAATCTAATTAATCTAATTAGATGAGTTCATCCCCTTTCATGCTAACATTTCATATTATTAAATTAAATAAATCAAACTATTTCATTTAAGTCCCTAAATCTTCTTATTTAATTAAATAACCCTAATTTATTTAACTAAATGTCATTTCAGCTTCCCCCCTTTCATTAAATAATTTAATTTAAAGAATATCACTTTATTCTTCTAATCCCAGGCTAATTGCATGATTAAAACCTTGTTTAAATTAGCAATTATCTAATTAATCTCTTCCCTCCCACTTGCAAGGGAATATTCCCTCCCCTTTTGCACAAATTAAACTTTATTTTAATTATCAAAATATCTTTTTTTCCTCACCCATGAATATTCCAAAGAATATTCTTTGTCCTCCAATCATTTAAGAATGGGAATATTCTCACAAAGCTTCATGTGCAAGTTAAACTTGAAACTCCTTGGGAAAGTTAACTTTTAACCTCTTGTAAAAGTCAAAAGTGTGCTTGTTTGGAAGGAATGAGAACCCTTGATTAAATCTCATCTTGCATTCTTATTCGTTGATGAGAATCCATGATCCATGCCTCCTCCATTCTTGACCATTGATTAGCTTTTTCAATCTCAACCCTCCATTTCTCATTTGCTCTCCTATAAATAGTTCACTATTTGGAGACAAATGGATGGATCATCCATCTTTTTCAGAGAAAAATTATTTTGTTGAAATCACTTACACTCACTCTCATATTTACACACATTTAGCATTTTTTTAGTTTAAATTAGTTGCATAATAGCTTAGCTTCCATTAATGGCTTTCATGCATCCATTTAGCTAAATAAATAATTAGGCTTTCAATATTTTAGTTTAATCTCATTTAGATTAGCTTTGCAATATCATACTACATATTTTAGCATAAAATCATGGTAGATTAACTCTTGCATCATGCTCAATTTAGCATAAATCATGTTTTCATTCCCATCTCACAACTATTTCATCGATTCTCTTCAATAGAATTGATTGAAACAAGCTCACTGATCATGGGATTGGAAAAGGGTTCTTGTTCCACATCAACACGACACCAACTCCAAAATGGGATAAGTTTTAAATGGGATAGATTAGACATTTAAATTCTTTCACAATTCATAATGTTTAGCTTAAATTTCATTTGAATGATCTTGTTTAAGATTGATTATTAGTGGCTACGTTATTCTTCGATTCTTCATGCATCAAGCGTAATCGGCCCATACTAATATCCTTGGTCGACATTCTGGTGCTACAAGGGAAAACTAATCAAATTTAATGAATCTCTATCTCAAATTCCATTTGTTTTGACTTTTGTAGGATAGAGCAATGCCCAACTCAATTTTAGCAATGCACTTTTCTAGGTGTCACTATAAAGCGATGCTACTATAATATGAAAGAACAACACCTATTAAATACACCGACTCTGATTAAAAAATGGCAGCGCTAATACTTTTTAGAGGTATCAAAATCTAAAAATCCTAATACACTTCAAAATGGCGACACTATTGTGTTCACTATTTTCTCTACAGAGCGACACCCAAATCCACCAGAGCAACGCCCAAATGACTTATAGTGACGCTATCGTGAACAACGCCCATCTCTGGTAAGCAAAATAGTGATCAATTTTTAGCACGTGATTTGATTTTTTGAATTTATTTGAATGCTAACAAGTCACTGACTTCTTATTTTTTCTTTTTAGACTAACTGGTTTTGCAGATTTGGAGAAAAACTAGGAAAAACTTTACCTCAACTTGTTGGGGTCATAACTTTCTATTCGTTGGTCAGAATACAAATCCGTTTCCACTGTTGGAAAGCTCTCCAAGATTATTAATTCAATCCCTAAAAATCCAATGCCTACAACAATCAATTTTTAGGGACTGACACAAGTTTCAACACCAAATTCTGCTCCGAAGGCCTCCAAAAATGTGATTTACTATAGCATAGAAAAACTAAATAAAAAATAAAAAATTAATTTTTGGTTTTTCTTAGTTTTAGTTATCGTAATAGTGTTTTGACAATTGTGGGGAAATTATAGCCCATCATATGCTACTTTGGTTTATGTTTTAGGGACACTAAATTTCCATTGGGTTTTAAAACTCACAATCTTAGGTCGAACTAGCTTTCAATTGGGCTTAAAATTCATTTTCAAAGTTAGTTAAAACTGAACCCTCACATCATCATTTTACTTTGGGCTTAAAATTGAACAAGGAAACTTAACATTTTGTTTGGTGCATAAAATGAATTCATCTTAGGTTTAGAGGTTAAAATGAATGAGTGCTTGCTTTGTTGTGACACACTTGTAGTGCGTATCCAATCCCCTTGCACTTTGTGTGATCTTGGGTGAAGATAAACACTCCAAGTGTACTTCATTGTTTGTGTGCACTTATAGTATGTTTCCAATCCCCTTGTGCTTTGTGCGATCTTGGGTGAAGAGAAATACTTAAGTATAATTTTATGCTTTGTGTCACCCTTAAGAGAGGACTTACTATGAGACACACCTCGCAATGTGAAACTCATAGGCAAGTTCTTGCAAGCATGTTTATCGGCGGTCTATATTAAAGGTTGGGAAATCATGACAAAGTACCTTCTATCATAAACTTTATAACATACTACACCTAGTACCATGCCTTAAGTGGAACGGGATCGGTAGTAAGAGTCTTAAGTGGCAAAGCGGATATGTATACAGTTGGGTGTTCTTGGTTTGTTACTACGAACCAAATTGTTTGGTTACCAAAAATCCTTAATACTTGTTGGTGCAAGAACTGTCATTCTAAAGCCGCCCCACATTTTTACTATTCATTGTTGAAATAGAAAAATCCTTAGGATCTTAGGATCTTCAGGATTTTGAGATTTGGTGGTTCTGAGAAATGTGTGTCATGGAGGGGAGCCAATGTCACCAAATCTCTAACTGTTCGCAATGTCTTAGTGTTTGGAGAAATATGAGTGGGGACTCAACAAGTATGGCCATTTCAACCTAGGATTGTAAATTCTTGTGAGTCAATATAATACTTTGCAAGTGGTTCCAAAACATTGCAAACAAAAATCAACAAACTCATTTCAAAATTCCCTTTGGTCTAAGTATGGATACCCTTTCAAAAAAACCTTGATATTAATGCTTGTCCTAAGAATTTATTCATAGAGACGTCAAAATATTTTGGTTAACATCTCAATCCATACTTCCCAAAGTTAACCTAGGTAACTATGCCCCTAACTTCATCCTTAAATTCAAAAAATGGACTTTTTAGAATAGATGTTGCTTTTGACATAGACATTTAATTTGAACTTAAGAAAGACAAGTGTATGTGGTAAAAATAAATTCATTAATCCAAGATTAAGTCAAATGAATACCCCACATTGATGTATGTTCAAACTTTGACTCCCCAAAACAAGCAAATTGAGACAAGGAAAACATTGCAAAATGTTGAGTCCAAGTTCCATTATCCAAAATCCTTGAGTTTAACTTTACCAAAATCATTGGGTCCTATTTCCAAAATCATTTGAGTCCTATTTTACCAAAATCATTGAGTTCTTGGAGCATTATCACCTTAGAGGTATAGCATTTTTCTCATCATCTTGGTCTTGCAAAACAAAGGTTCACTCTAGGTAAAATTGGGTCAAACATTTCATCCATTCTTCATCATATTTCATAGGACTTCACTTCATTAACCTTTGCAAAATTTTGAACAAACCAACACTTTGGACTTAAAAAATCTATCAAACCAACCCCTAACTTAGCTACTTTGTATGTGAAATGAATCCTTTTCCATGGATTTAGTTAAGTTAGTTATCATATTTGAACTATTTTATCTTCAAGGTCACAAGTCTAACCTAAAGATTCAAAAGTTCATAAAAATCCTTTATCCAAACATTAAACAATCAAACCTTTAAGTCAAAAGTGTTGTCCCAAAACATTTGCAAAGATCACTTCCCCCATATCATTCACCTTTTCATCTCCCATTATCACCATTGCTCCAAAATGACTTATAGTGTCCCTTTTACCTAAATGTTAGTCAACTAGAGAATTCAAACATTGTAAATCTCAACATCACTCTCCCATAGGTGACCCACAATCTATGGTTACAACAAGATCACAACACAAGAGAATCATGGAAGAAACCAAAGTCCAATCCACCACAAGTGATCCAAACTCACAAGAATTCGATCCAAGGAGTTATTCTACACCCTCACAACAACCCCAAGATCCATTTGTACCATATGAGGTAGAAGATGTCACAAACAATCCACTTCAACTTACTAAAGACGAAATCCTTGAGTATAAACAAAATCATCCAACTTCTCTCGTGCACATAATTTGACACAAGGGTTAACCTAATCTACGATTTAACGAATTCCATCCCTTGTGCCAAGTCAACCCTTAACATCTAGTCTTGCAAATAGGCTAGGAACCAACCTTGGTCTCACTTCATGTCTAGGAACAAAGACAACTCTGGGTATTCACAAAATAACCATTCCATTAACCACCAACCTTCCCCAAAACACAAGTTGGACACCAACATTTGGAGAAACACTTACATTCCATGACACCACAATAACCTTGGCAATTTGAGCACAACCATCTTCATCCATCATCAGAAATACCTCAAGTGTGCCTAACATTACATGAGGTAATGTAAACCAAGTACCTCAAGTAGGACAATAGAGGCAAGTTAACACTCTCACGCCAAGTCAACCCTTAGCAAGTGGTTACAAAAACCCCATTGATACATCAAAACAAGTGGTTACCCAAAATACTCAAGTCAATCCACCATCCACATCTATCCCATCCATTATCAACCCATCTCAAAATAACCCCTTGGTCATGAACCTTGTCAACTCGAGTAATAGCTTGTCTACATCCATAGCACAAGGAAATCCTCAAGACATGGAAAAAGGAAACCTTTTTAATCAATGGACTCAAGGTCCTAGTGTGTCATTCCCAACACACAATCTAATGACACCATCATCATCTTTCCTCATAGTCCCCTTCACCATGCAAAATAAAATGGGACCTCAAACTTACATTCCTCCACCCCAATCCACTATCTTACAAGGAATGCTGAACCAAGGAAACCCCCAAACTCTCATCACTAATCCACTACCAGTGCAAAACATCAACTCCCAAAACCCATCACAGATGTCCCAACAATCAAACAATCCTACATTGCAAGCACATGCCTTAGATTTACAGAAAGCACAACAGGCTTATCAACAAGCCGTCCAACAACAACAAGCACAACAAGCCTATCAACAAGCTATCTAACAACAATAAGCACAACAAGCCACCTTAGCAGCACAACAACAACAATAAGCACAACAAGTCACCTTAGCAACACAACAATAACAACAAGCACAACAAGCCGCCTTAGCAATGAAACACCAAAAACAAGCACAACAAGTTGTCTTAATAGCGTAACAGCAGCAACAACAACAACAACAACAACAAGCAGCCCTAGTGGCCCAACAAGCCCAACAACAAAAAATGATCATGCAACAACAAGGTTCCTACTATAAACCTCAATAGAACATCATCAATACAAACATGTTAGGAACATATACATCGACACCATAATCACCCTCATAGAATCTCACACCACCATACACCCCATACAACACCTTATCATATCAAAATCCCGCATACAACTCATTTGTCATCCCACCATATGTTCCTCCACGAAACCCGCAAGATGATCTGGCATCACAACTTAAGGCGTTGTCACAAGAAATGAAGGACCTTCGAATGGGAAAGACAAAGAAGCCCCATACACAAAACTTGTGCCCCTATCAATTTGATCGAAACATTGCAATAGTATTTTTCCCTCCCAGCTTTGAAATACCCAAATTCGATAAATACAAAGGGAGGGGAAATCTTGTAGACCACATCAAAGAATTCAATGTAATTTGCATGGATGTGGTCTTTAATGATTCTTATTCAATGCACCTCTTCCCATGAAGTTTAACAGGTCCTGCCATGGATTGGTTTTCTTAGTTGCCTCCAAGTATCAAAAATTTCCAACAAATCATTGACAAATTCATAGATCACTTCTCGTTCAATCTTGACATGGATGTAAGCTTAGAAAATTTGTATACTCTCAAACAAAACAAAGGAGAAACTTTCACCAATTTCTTGCAACAATGGAGGAAAAGAGATAGTAAAAGCAAGTGGCCACTTCCCGATGAATAACAAGTGGGTATGGTCATAGCAAATCTAGATCCAGATCTATCCTTCCACTTGAAAATGCAATGCATCACATCTTATGACAAGCTTGTCCCTAGATCCCTTAACATCGAGAGAGCCCTAATCTCACAAGGAAACACACAAGTGTATAAAGACAACCAGTCATCCACTAGTTTTAACGACAAGCCCTGCTATTGGGCCAAGAACAAGAATGTTACTAGTGACGGTGTTGTTGATACAAAGGTGGTCTTAACTGCTCCAAGACAAGCAAGTTCACCCAAACCATGAATACACAACAACCATACACGTCACCGTCAAACAATCAAACAACAATCAACACTGCAAACACTCAATGTGGACAACAAAGAACAAATAGTGCTCCTAAACGATAATTCAATTCCTTAGGGGAACCTATGGAAGATGTGTTGAAGAGGTTGATAGAGTCTAATCTTATCAAACTCCTAGATTTCTCAAACTATCAAGAGCCACAAGTGAAACCTCGTAGCTATAGAGAAGATCATTTTTCCGAATTTCACCAATACAAAGGTCATAACACACAAAATTTTTTTAGACTCAAACATCTAATAGAAGATCTTATCGAACAAGGAGACATTCATGTCGATCAAAAATCTAGGAATGAAAATTTGAAAATTTACAGAAACGCTATGCCTGATCATACAAAAGAAAAAGATTCAAGAAAGGCATCAACCTCGAAAATGTAAACAATACCCATGATACCATGGGGTAAGTGCACCAAGATGGTTCCCAAAAAGAGGGCTTAAGTGGCCACTTTTTTTTTCTGAAATCATGAAATGCTGACATTGGACGTGAAATTAAGGATAGTTACACTCAAAATTTTGAGATGGAACAAAAACAAGGATCGAAGTGCTCCGAGTCTACTTTCTAAACTACTAATTTATTTTGAAAATGTTTGAGATTAAGGGGTTCAAAAGAGGGATGTACAAAAATTGGTGTTGTTTTTGTCAGAAAAACATAACATAGCAACTCTTGTACGACCTAAGCACAGTGAACTTTTTTGTAGTATTTTTAAAATCGCTACGGTCAGAAGTTAGCTAATAGCATCTAGTTGGTGTAAAAAAATTTTGATAATTTTTTAATGAATATTTTATTTTTTACTAATTTTCTAAGTGGGCACTTCCTGAAAAGAAATTTTTTGTGCTCCCCCTACAAAGTTTTGAAAATTAAATATGTTTTTTTAATTTTATATTTAAAATTTGTAGAATGGAGTCCAATTTCAAAAAATGTAATTTATTTGAAATTTTGATGAACGGTTAATTTATAACAAAAAAAACACTAAACACTACTTTTTGGAAAGAAACATAAATAACAAAAAAATAAATTACGGATGAAAGGCTTAACATTGTTGAAAAGTGAAAAAAATTAAATCGTTGGATACCTAAGAGACAACCTAACATTACCCATGTTTTCGATTTTGTGAATATTGAACTAGATGCAATCTTGATGGTGAGCACGGACTCGATTATGTGAAAAATTGTAGAATTTGCAAAAACACGTCTCTGGCCTTGTAGGGAATGCGCTCCAAGCCTTTGGGTTGGTATTCCAAGGCAAATAATTTCACTTTTTTCTTTGTTTTTAACACGAAATAACGTGTGCGTGTTATAATGCACACGCATTTTTAAAAAAAATTCATAAGTCGCCAGAAAATTGGTACCCAACTTCATGCACCCGCCCCACGGTGGGACATATTTATTTATCACAACATGAGCAATCAGACACGTATCAATATACTATTTTAAAACAAATTCCAAACCCATCAACAGTGTTTAGCACTATTTTATACCGTAATGACATCAAGTGGATATCATATTGTGATATCTCTCATGTGACTCATTGATTGTTCATGTTGAAGAAGTTCCAAATGAGCTAGAAATATCCCTTGTTTAACCCATACCCACAAACTATTGCAAAGAGTCTTTTATCGATGATATATATCATCCACCCAAGGATCATGTCAAGAGGAGGCTCTTGAGGATAATAAAAGTTATTCCAAATCGAGTTAGGATCAAGAACCCCTATCCCTAGAATTTCACCAAGAGCTAAGGGACATCCTCCAAACCATTTTAAACTCCAAAGATGTCCCCAATATCACCCCTGAGATGTTTCTTTCTGATGAGCATATAGACATTTTTTATCCAATACAAGAGTCTCCCACTCTTGATATTTCCACAAAAGATCAAGCTATCTAGTCAAGATTATTGACTCTTATAGTGATTGTGCATCATCAACCTCTTTTGAATCAGCACCAATATCTTTTGAAGCAGTATCAACAAAAAAGATGTCATAGAACTAAAGCAAATAGTTCATATTCCTAAACAGTCCTAGGAACCCATAGCAATATCATTTGTTCACGGCAAGTCATATTCTGTGGCTATGGTTTAGAGGATACATTATCAGGGAAAAAGATTAGGTATTGATCATACCTTCATAATGCCAGGGGCAATCTTGTCTACAAAAAACATCAACACATGGAGCACAAAGCATCCTTATGATGAAAATGAAGTCAACGCTACAACTAGTTGTATCATGAGTTGGCATTCACTCATCATCTCATACACAAATTGGGACCAAGGTAAAAAGAATAATTCCTATCAAAGCAAGGCGAAGATCATGAAAGAAAATGAAGCAGTAAAGCAAAAAGGATGCATCAAGTACAAATGGATACCAAAGAAAAATAAAGAAAATCATCCCTCCAAAACTCCACTAGTCAAAGAAACTATGGGGAAAAATAAAAAAGGGAAAGGTATCCATCAAAAGAGTCCTTAAATACAAAGCAAGCTTCTCAAGCAAGGAACAAAGTATATCCAGTGGTTGGTCCTAATCCCACGAAAACCTCCATTCCCACCCATCATCGTTCATCTTCCCAAGTTTGGAGAGTCAAAGGTTCCAAACCATCAATCAATACATCTCATATTCCTTCATACATGTCACCGTCCACTCCATTCATAATATACAATTCTCGTATTGACCGTGTGTTGGCAACTACTCTTCATCATAAGGATTCCAAAGGAACTTTATTGCGATGTGCCCACATAGACAAGGTTAATTCTGGTATCTACAATGCAGATCAGAGTTCTTCAAGGTTGCATTCAAGTGCTCGTATCTTAGAAAAATAGCTTCTTCAGGTAGAATATCACTAGCATGTTATGATTGTGGCCTCTACATTAGTACCACCAGGTGGTTCAACATAAGGGTTAAAAAATAAAAAAATCAAGAAAATAGTAAAAATAAAAATCGTCCTCTAGTCAAAACCACTACGGTGGTGCTCTGGGCAAGTACTATGATGAAAACCTAGCAAATAGGCATCATGAGTAGAATTGAGTGTCTATATGGTCCTTCTCAGATAGAAGCATCCCATCCTTGTCATGATAAATCTAATGTTCCCTCCATCTATCGAATCCAAATCCATCCAGATATTCCACTTTATCTTGATCTTGACAAAGATTCGGCGTATACTTCAACTCTACTCATGGAAAACTTTTGACAGGCTCTTTACCAATTTATCTCATTAAGTCCCATAGCCCATATCTAGCATGATAAAACTCTTTCAAACTCTTCACATATGCATTACCTATCTTGGTTATCAGTTGCATTATGAAACATTGCTAGACACTGGGGGAAAGTTATTGCAATCTTGTTTTCAAATAACTCTTGATCCATGTCTTTTATCTCACAAGGTGACATTGACATCATGATCTAGGTATCATTTACCTCAAATCTCTTAAAAATCACAAAAACACTTGCAAAATCAGAAAATCCAAAAAACATGCAAATTCCTGTATCGCTAAAATCCAAAAACATTCGTAAAATTGTAAAGACAAAATTCAAAAACATCCAAAACATGAAAATCCCTAAAAAGGTCAAACATCAAAAATCCACAAATAGTGTCCTGTTGTTGAGCTACGTCATCTCTGAGCTTGAACATAGGCAAAGCCATCAATGGTGTGCTCCCGATACATCCTAGGTCAATCCTTTAGGAGTCTGTCATAATAAACTAGCATTCCATCAACCGTTCATATCTTCATCTTCAATAAGTCGAGTCGGTCGAACTACGTGGTCTATGTGTGTATAATGTAGGAAAAGCTTATCTTTGATCAGCCCCCAAGGCCCCTAGGATAGGTCTTTTAGGTTAAGTTCTTGGTCGAAACTCCCATAAAATCCCTAAACATCCAAATATCATAAAATCCCAAAAACATTCAAATATTAGAAAAGAAAAAACATCCATATATCCCATAAAACTCCTAAATATCCAAATATCAAAAAACACAAAAAAAATATGAAAATTGAAAACACCTAACAATTCAAATATTTGGAAAACCCTAAACAAACTCAAATAATTGAAAACATAAACATTCACATAAAATTTCAAAAACCACAAAAAAATAGCCTCAAAACATTTCAAAAATACCAAAAACATTGAAATATTCTATAAAATCCAAATCCATCCATCCCATTTTGCTTTCACCCGCAATAAACCTTTCATCCATAATAAATTGACCATCATCTTAACCCCTTGGAAAAACAAGTATCAAGCAAGTATAGCAAGTCACGTAAAGTGAGAACTAAAGTGTCAAAATCTAAAGCCTAAATCATAGGTAAATGTGTCAGTGAAGTTTGTATCAATGGCTTATCATAAAGCTCATCATCATCCTGCATCAAACCTCTTATCAACATGTCCTAGGATGTATCCTTCCTATGATGGACATCAGTATTAAACATTACCTTAGCTAAAGTTAAACTGGAAAGAAATATAAATAGCATTGACTATTTGTCTTTAATCTTTTCTTATGATTTATCTTAATGACCCATTCCAAGGACCTCTCAATGATGTCTATAAAAACAATTTAGAGAGAAAGGAATGGGCTATCGATCATTATCTTTCATTTGTTGTGCTTGTGGGTATTCTTGTAAAATAATCTTGGTGCATACTTGCTTAGTTGTGTGTGTAGGAAGGTTGTTTGCAATATATTGTTGACTATTGTGTATGATTTGGTCCAATATATTCTAAGCTTCTAACTTACATTCCAACGAGGTATTTGTATGTCAAGATGTGAACAAGAACTATCCTATCTATTTATAGAGTCAAAGTCCATTACACTAGATACAACATTGTCTTGGTTATTTATACCTTGATGCATCGTGTATATGTGTTATATCAAACAATAAGGAATGACAAAAAATCCCAATCCCGGGATGTGAGCAAATCATCATCATGCATTTCTCATCATCATTTCTAATAAAGTCTTGGTGGATCATGGACTTGTTGGAATTTTTGAATCAATCTTTTGAATCAATGGTCAAATTTCATTTGTTTTCATTCTTCTACTTCTCTCCACCTTATCTTCTTATTCTTCTATCTTTACTAACATTTCTTTCCAAGCATCAAAGCTATGTGATCTATATGAGGCTACCCATAGCCGATGACTATCTATACACCATGAAATATGTCTACATCAATATCTGAGCTAGCACACCAACAATCCCTCTTCCACTGGAGTACAGTGGGGCATCTATATCATCTTCAGCTCAACAATATGGAAATTTTTATCTCTTTGATTCAAAATCAACCTAAAATATCAAGCATCTCAAGCATAAGTTTGATTTTCACCTATTGTGAGCTTGATTAGAACACTTTATTCCCCAATCAATCTCTCGAGGGGGAAACCAACCATATTTTGATCATATCGATATCAAATTATCTAATGGACTTTGTTCCTAGCCTTGCTAGAAAATCTTGATCAAATTATCAAATTAATCATTGTTGGGATAAATCTTTCCCTACCAATCCTTGTGTTATTCAACACAATCCTTGCATTGTTGTGAATCCTCAACAATGTTATCAATCAATCAATCAGATCAATCAACTTTAGCTTGGTTATCAACATCTCAAAGAGATCATCGATATTTGTTTCTACATTGTCATCAACAACAAAATCAACATTGAAATCAACATCATTCTTTGAACCAATGCAATGAGTACATTGCTTCAAAGAGGGGCAAAATGTAGACACTTAAAAATGTCTTGATGGATCACATTGGCTAACTAACATCATTTCTTCCTAAAACCCACCCTCTTTTCGTTTAATTGATTAAATTAGCCTAGCTATTTAATTAATTGCATCATTTTCATCTATTAATCTAATTAATCTAATTAGATGAATTCATCCCATTTCAAGCTAACATTTCATTTTATTAAATTAAATAAATCAAACTATTTGATTTAAATCCTTAAATATTTTTATTTAATTAAATAACCCTAAGTTATTTAATTAAATGTCATTTCACCTTCCCCCCTTTCATTAAATCATTTAATTTAATGAATATTACTTTATTCTTCTAAATCCTCTAATTATATGATTAAAACCTTGTTTAAATTAGCAATTATCTAATTAATCTCTTTCCTCCCACTTGCAAGGGAATATTCCCTCCCCTTTTCCACAAATTAAACTTTGTTTTAATTAACTTAAAATATCCTTTTTTCCTCACCCATGAATATTTCAAAGAATATTCTTTCTCCTCCAATCATTTAAGAAAGGGAATATTCTCACAAAGCTTCATGTGCAAGTTAAACTTGAAATTCCTTTGGCAAGTTAACTTTTGACCTCTTGTACAAGTCAAAAGTGTGCTTGTTTGGAAGGAATGAGAAACCTTGATTAAATCTCATCTTGCATTCTCATCTGTTGATGAGAATCCATGATCCATGCCTCCCAATTCCTCCATCCTTGACTGTTGATTAGCTTTTTCAATCTCAACCCTCCATTTCTCATTTGCTTTCCTATAAACAGTTCACTATTTGGAGATAAATGGATGGATCATCTAGCTTTGTAAGAGAAAACTTATGATGTTGAAATCACTCACACTCACACTCATCTTTACACACATTTAGCATTTTTTTAGTTTAAATTAGTTGCATAATAGCTTAGCTTCCATTAATGTCTTTCATGCATCCATTTAGCTAAATAAATAATTAGGATTTGAATCTTTTAGTTTAATCTCATTTAGATCAGCTTAACAATTGCATATCTACATTTTTTAGCATAAAATCATGGTAGATTAACTCTCGCATCTTGCTCAATTTAGCATAAATCATGTTTCATTCCCATCTCACAATTGTTTCATTGATTCTCTTCAATAGAATCGATTGAAACAAGCTCATTGATCACATGATTGGGAAAGGGTCATCGTTCCACATCAACATGACACCAATTCCAAAATAGGATAAGTTTTAAATAGACTAGATTAGACATTTAAATGCTTTCACAATTCATAATGTTCTGTTTCAATAAATGTTTAGTGTAACTTTCATTTGAATGATTTTTTTAAGGTTGAGTATTAGTGGCTACATTATGCTTCGATTCTTCATGGATCAAGTGTAATCATCCCATAATAATATCCTTGATCGACACATACTTCCTAGGGAGGTTCTATAAGACCTCAAACATTCTAGGAGATAAAAATCATTGGTGAGAATTTAGAGGCATATTATTTCTATACAACTTGTTAAGAGTGAAGTATTTATTCTATAGAAACTCCTCACAAGAGAAACTACCCAGGTGAATGTTTTTGATTGATTAAGCAGGGAAAGGGCCCTGAACCTTAAAGATTAGTATAGCATAGTAAAGAACAACTGCCATTCAAAACAACATCAGGGGGAAGCAGACTTGAAAGACACTTCCCCTACCCCACAATCAAAAACTTAACCAATACCTTCCTGATCAAACATTATAGCCCTATCAATCATAGAAAAAAAATACAACCAATTTTTCTTGAAATCCCACTAGTAGAATAGGTTATAATCAAATAACCTTAAAGTAGTGTCCATATAAAAACTAAAACTATTAACAAAAATATGTCTTAACATATGATAGTCCAAGCACCATCGGCTAGTAACAGTCATAAAACCATTAGGGGTAGCACCTAAAACCATAATACCTAAAAGACAAAAAGGAAAAACAAGGACCAAGGACTAAGTATCCTTGATCAAGCTCCAAGCTTTTAGCAGGTCTTCAACAATATCTTCGACCTTCTCCTTAGGCTCCATCTTTCCTAATAGATCCTATTTTCCCTTTGTCGCCTTTTTCCGCTGCTGCTTCTTGATTTTTCCTTGACACGGAACCGTAGCCATAACCACCTTTTTCATAACAACATCCACCACAATGCACAAACTCTTCATAGCCTCTTCCAGGGCTTGAAATATGTTATCTTTATCATCTACTTGCATCATTTTTTCCATCAATTCCAACCTCTCCTCCACCCTTCTCAGTCTGTTAGTGTCAAAACATGCTAAATTCTTTTCACGAGGGTTTTTTATTTCCATCACCTTTGGGTCCTTGGTTGTATTTTCATGATCCACAACCATATCATTAACTTCATCAGCCTCTTGACTCACTTCTTGTTGTGAATCACCTTCCATTTCCTCATTACTGGAATCCTCCTCCTTAATAGACTCACCACCAAGGCTATTCGAGATTTCCTCTGAAGAGGACTCAAAATCTTCCTTAACCCAGGTGAATGTTGATAATTTGTATCCTTCTTTTTTCTTCCTTAGATTCTTCTTCTTCTAAATTCCCCAATAGATCTTATGAAGTTGATGCAAGGGAGGCTAAGGATTACAGGCAATTGTCTCTCACTAAGAAGACAAAATAGATATCAACTTCAAAATTCTAAAATTTATTTAGGCTTAGTGGGTGGCTCACCATTAGAGGTATCCACCTCTATCCCCTT
This sequence comes from Sequoia sempervirens, assembly GCA_007258455.2. NCBI lineage: Eukaryota > Viridiplantae > Streptophyta > Pinopsida > Cupressales > Cupressaceae > Sequoia > Sequoia sempervirens. Next base: position 45,193 of record VDFB02275792.1, read on the forward strand.
CTCTCAAGGGTTTGAAGATGCACCAAAGTGCATGATTTAGCAATTGGATTACCAATGTTAGTTATAAGTTTGGCTTGAACTTCAACCATTATCGAGATTTTGATTATGCTTATGATTTTTTATTATAGTCCGACCTTCATCATTATTAGAAGGGGGGATTCAATAAGTTAATCATATGTCTTATTGCAAAGGGACAATAAGGGACAATCTCTAATTTTATGATCAAATAATTGACACCAAAAATAAATGTTTGACAAATTAAGATGAATGTCGTGTTAGGTATGACACAAAATGTGAATTTGAATATCCACAATGACTTTTAAATCTTTAGAGAGGTCAACATCAACACAAACATTTTTTTTTAGACTTTCCAAAAAACCCTATCAAGATCAACATAAATAACTTTACGAAGTGAGCTAGCGATCATGGTTGAGAAATTCAAGCAAGGTAAAGGTACAAACCAAGAAATACTATCTAAATTGGCACATGAAGGGTATTTTCATTGGAGACCTAAATTATCTAGTCCAAAGTTTAAAAACCAAAAGGGATACATAAACATACTAGGGGCCATTCTTAAGAATGGAATTTGCATGGCTAGCTTAAGAAAAATGTACAAGAAAAAAATCTTTTAGTGAGATTTTTGATGGAATCAAGACGAACTCCATGTAGAATCTAGTTTTTGTTGACAAAATCCATAAGCATTCTTTTAAAGAGAGTTCTCCCAATAAATTATCATATTAAAGTAAAATATTCAAGCTATTTACAAGTATTATCAAACTTTGGGATGGATAAAACCACATCTAGAAGAGGATTAGAGTCTTCACTTTGTGAAATACCTTGGAAACAAACTTTGAAGGGCACTTGTTTGACATAGCCGGATCATAACTATCAAACTATCAACACCAACAAAAATTATTGGGTGAGGCCATTAAAAAGAAAAACTAAAAGAAAATCATGCAAAAAATATTGCAAAATAATATTTTCCCATGCCAAAGAGCACAACATGACTTTAGAATAGTGACTCAACACAAACAAAGACCAAGATATCAATTTCCTCTTTTTAGTTTTATAGTAAAGGAAGGTTATAGGTGGTAATTCATAAATGGAAATATCTAATGATATAGAGCTAGACAAGAAGGAAACAAATCCTCGTTCTTTGACCTATTTTATGGAATCTTTATGCCCTCCCCTTTCTTAATATAAAGCAAGTCAATGCACTCCTAAAAGCTTTAAGAAGTTTTCCAGAGTGGGGCTATTATCTAAAAGAGGGAGACTGAATTTTGAAGAAATTCGCAACAAGGAGACTATGAAGATGTTGCTAATGGAAGCCAGCCTACTCTGGATTTAGTGGATTTAAACTGCCATGAATGAAGTTCATATACTATCTTATTTGAGGGGTAGTTGGTCTGTACAATCTCTTATTTTCATAGCACTAGTGTGCTTTATGGTAACCCATCTACTGTCTTTTTTCTATTAGTCTTGTGTCTAACTATTGGTTTAGAGTCTTTATGATATTAGAAGTTCTTTTGTTTGTTCCTATTTGATTTTTAGTATTAGTTATTAAGGATCTTATTGTAAAATCTTTTGTTTCTTTTTGTAAGCTCTAATCCTAATGGGTAGGATCTGAAATGACTTTCAGAGTTCTTATGTAAATTCTTCCTAGATAAGAACATTGAAACAAATGGGCATTTGGTGAAGTTTATAAGGGAGTGTTTTATGATGGTGAGAAGGTCGCAGTCAAAAGGTCTTATGATTGGGTTGACCCTTTGGATTTACAAAGAAATACTAATAGATCACATTCAAGGTTAGCAAAGTTGAGGGTTGGCACAGTTATTAGTGGTCCTTGTGAGCCGTCTGTACTCTATCTAATGAATGGAGGAAAGATTGTTGAGAATCAAGGTTATGCATGGTTGAAGGTAGACAGTATCAATGACCTTTTTGTGAGAGGTGCAAACCACACGGGTCCTAGCATTAAGATTTAAGGAGAAGCCTGATCTTAGAAATTCATCGTACTTAGAAGGAGAAGCCTGATCTTATTATATGTTTCAATCCTATTAGAATAATCATTTTTATAATTGAAAGGGCCAGTATTCATTATAGAGCAGTCATAGAGGCAGAAGAAGGGACTCACAAAAAATGAGACTACCAAATAAGTGGAGTGAGACTCACCAGTAGTGAGCCTACATGAACAACACACAAACCATGCTTTTAACCAGAGCATGAAACCGAGACCCAAAACCCAAAGGGCCAATCAAGGAGGTTTGAATCTGAACTTCAACATAGACTGCAAATTAGGAGCAGGATCAGAAACAGGCGAACCACCAATCTTATCAGCCAATCATTCAAAATGTTAATGAAGTGACAAATAAATCTTTTTTAAGGGTGTAGTAAAAATAGATTGTTCATTGATTGCACCCAAATATATTTAATGTGCTTGATTTTGATTTATTTATGATGATTTAGTTCAAGTAGCATATTATTGTGAGATTATAAATAATTCGTATTCTTTTCTTGCTTCATGAAAATGTATTGAAGAAGTTGAAAGTAGTGGAAGTCATAATACACACACACAAGTCTTCTAAGGAAACTATGATCCTAATAGAGCACTGGTCTAGACGATCATGAAAAAATCTACAAATGCATCATCAAAAGATGAGTCATTTAATGGGCATGTAGCTCGATGCAATTATTTTAATCAATGGTATTGAATAACATAACAAAATGAGGATTTGTGGTGACCCTCGGTAAGCTAGATATGGATGCAATGATGCTAGAAATGTAGTAGTACAATGTTGGTTAAACGGAACATTGTTTGAAGGGTCAAAGGTACTTTTTTCTCATGAAATTGCATGGCAATAAGGTAATCAGTATCTATGTGAAAGAAAAATTGGAGACAAGAAGTACAATATAAGAGTAAATAATATTTAACCAAAGGTTGCAAGGGAGGCTTTAGTATTATGTTGATGGATGATGGGATGGTGAATGAAGCTAGGAACATGTCAACAAAGTATCAAAATTTTAGACCCCCTGTTTGTAAGAAATGTTTTAAGATATATAAGTTTCTTGGTGAGTGTGCACATGATCATGGTAGTTATCCAACCATCAAATTTAGGTAGAAATCAAATATTTAATCATAAAGTAATAATTAAAATTTGAAAAATATTAATTTTTGTGTTAAATATTGTATGCTCACCTAAGGGCCATGAATATATTACTTTAAATATTTTATATAGTTTGAAAAGTAAGTTACTAGTTAGTTACTGAGGAATAAGCACTATAAGTTTAAACATTTTCTATGTAAGGGGGGGTTATCCTGATACTTTTTTATTTTTCTACATTATATAGAAACAAAAGGAGTCTTTAGAGCTCTTTAGAAATAAAATAAAGAACATTGTTGGTCTATGAGCCTATGTGTTATCCTTTACTATTATAGATTTCTCTTATGTTAATTTATAGTATTTCTTTGAATATTCTCTCTGATGTGGGTTTATCCCACAATACTGGTTTACAATTCCCTTCATGAAGGAAAATTACAAAAGCGCTCTCAAACAAAAAATCCAAGTTTTTTAGGGGTTCGCTCAAAGCTCGAAGAGGGGTGTTCGAGTTGTTAGGGAATGAAATAACCCTTGACAGATAAATCAAGTAATGACTCTAAACCCAGACTGACACCGATATAAATCCACTAACAGCTCTGAAAAGTGCACAATTGCATTTATGGATTTTCTCTAAATTTTATCAAGGTACAACTCCCTCACAAAATCTTCAATGAATTTATCTATTCTAAAGAAATGACATGTGCTTTTAACTAGAAAGCAGAAAAGGTGACTAACACTAGCTCATAAATATAAGACTAACGCGAGGGCAGAAAACACAACCATTTATGATCAATACAAAGATTGAAAATCATGACCATCAAATCAAACTAATGTAAATAGATTAGACTGCAATAAATAAAAGACATATAGCCCATTCTTCAAAGAAAACACAGCTATATTGTATAGATAACACTTAGGTTTGCATACTTAAAATCTTTTAATTTATAACACACAGATTATAAGCTATTGCAGACTGTAATTAATGTTATTCCTCCTCAAAAACACCCCCAGATGTATTCGAGAAGATTCAAAAAGTCCCCCCATCTATGTTTAACCTCTAATTTATAATATGGCTAAACCCATTGAACAGACACTAAAGTCATTACTAAATTAGTGACTTCTTGTATCCCAAATGTTTATCAGGAACTTGATAAGACAATGGAAATTTTACCAAGAATAGATGTCGGCAGAGAAAATTGATCATCACTTGAGCAACAGCCGCCAAAGGACCAATCATTTCATCAATCTTTAATGCAACGTATGAGGAAACAAAGTGTTAGCACGTGTGAGCTGTCCGATGAAGGATTGTAATTCGATCAATGCAAGATGACCATAAATGTGAATTAAATTCACATCTTATCAATCTTGAATGAATGTGCCCATTTCTAACCAAAATTCTATAAATTCTGGCAATATCACTTCTCTCACACCATCAATTGCATCCAATATGGCAAGCTCCCAAAGCAATGGAAACTCTGCGAGCGATTACATTACTCTGGAGGAAATTGAGTGTAGTCCTCTATTCAAGCACACTTCTGATCAATTGAAAGAGCTCTTCGTGGTGCAGAGCGAAGTGGAGGAAGAAGTGCTCTGAGGCATCCTGGGCGAGGCATTTTTGAGTCAAGCTCATGTGTATAATACCACCATACTGGAACGATTTATCTACACTGTTGTCAGGACTTCTGGCCATCAAGACTGGGGTGTGAGGGCACTGGAGTGTTTGGTAAAACCTGAATTCCATCAAAGCGTCAAGGTGGCAATAAATGGACTCAGCTACTATCCTCGAACTGGGCTGGTAGTTGATGCCATTTGCATTGCATCTGTTATTCAAGACGAGACTCTAGAGGAGGTTGTGGCTCTACTGTGCACTAGAGTAGTGAGGAATGACATGGGGCTATTCATGCAATTCCTCGAGTCACACAAGAACCTACTTTCACTAGCTCAAATTGAATGCCTACAAGCTGTCACTAAGAGCATCTGTGTACTGATGTTTACCTTGTGCACCTAAAATATCTTCGTTTTGCCTCTTTTTTTGTCTGCCAACCTGGGTTTTTGTACTTAAACCAAGCGATTATAGCTATACTAGCATAATGTAAAAATGTTTATATATAAATAAAATATCTCTTTTTGGTGTTATCTATGCTTTTACATTTATGGTTTGGTTTCTGTTTATATTGTGCTTAGAAAATACTAGCTTTCTTCTGTATAACATCTCAATTAAGTAACCAGATTAGCAATAATTTGGTTTAATCAATATAATCCTTCATAGGCGACAAAACTGATGGTTGGCATAACCTGACAAAACCTTGCCCAAGTTCAAAATGACTTAGAAAATGTCACCCGAGTTCAAAATCTATGACAAAAGACCACCCAAAACTAGATTTGGTCCATGAATTAGGAAAAATACTAAGATAACGTCTTGAATAAAGACTTAAGGAAAATTTATGGGTAATAGTGGCTCTAGTTGGGGACAAGGATTACAAAGGATAGAGTAATGAACCCAGAATCATAAGTGTTGACCAGTCCTTATTCATTGGGCACGGAGTCGAGGAGAAGGAACAAAAAAGGCAAGCCAAAAAAAGGACAAAACTAGGAAAGAAACATCAATACTACAGACACAACAAAATTTTGACTATGTGCATGGTAGGAAAACCCTACCTCAGATGACTCCAGAGATAATAATACAAATCCATTGACAGGTTGGGAGAAGTAGCTGCTCGTACAAATCAATGTCGAGTAGTTGAGAATTGTGTGTACCACCAACTGCCAAATTGCAACCACCGCTGTTAAATAAACAAAGTCAGTACTTTGTAAGGACTTCTCAAGCAATGCCTTTCGTTCAAAGAGACATTCTTGATTAAATATACCTTAGTAATCAAATGACTCCTATTAATGTTGCCGTGTGTATGCTCACTTGAATCTTCCTACACAACATCCGATTTAAGATTGTTCTGCACGTCTTGCATCTAACACTCTAAACAAGAAGAAAAGAGCCCTCGAATTGGACACCCCACATATACATTATGAGGCAAAGGAAATTCTTGGTCACCTTGTATAGAGACAATTACATTTTCTAAAGGTTTAGGGTCCCAATTACTCTGTGATCTATCATCATGATGATAGAGAGCATTTCGGATCACACTCTGTGATCCATCATCAGGATGATAGAGAGCATTCCAGATCACACTCTGTGATCCATCATTAGGATGATAGAGAGCATTAGTCAGGATGAGAGAAAGCATTACTTATGCTCTCTATCATCTTGATGATGGATCACAAAGTGCGATTGAAAACGTTGATAGAAAAAAATCCAAACACAATCAAAATTCAGAAATAACAAATTACATATATTTCTCTTTTATGCTTCTTTATATCTTACAATCTTCTGATTATCTGTGCTTGAATTTGGCCTGGAATTAGACACCAAAGCTTCATTCTTATCTGCAAATCAATGGACACAATAAGGAAAGAATAAATTATTGAATATTTGACAAACAGCTTGCAGATTTTCATGCACTCATAGACTTCATGATAATGGAAACCATGGAGAAATAAGTTCAGAGATCACTACCTTGTTGAAGCAATCTACAAGCAGTGGAATGATTAGTTACCAACCATAAGAACAAAACACAGAACAAAATAACGTGGACCTTCATCATCATGAAAATCTGTATACTAATGAAGAGTTGAATGTGGCTGAAGTAGAAGTTGTCACTTATAAACAAAGATCTTGACATTTGAAGGTCATTTTTTTCCATGTTGGATAATCGATTCACAAACTATACTACTTTGTGGAAGTCCAGAGTTTGAATAATGGCACACAAATTTGGTGAAATGATGAGCTAAAATCTCTCGTGAGTTGGCGATTGAAATTTTTGTCCCCGCCACCGACATGTATTACGTCAATTTTATGACCAAAGACTGAATACGTATGTGTTTTAGTGCATCTTCGCTTGGAAAAAATGATTTTTGTGTCCAAGATTAAGGCCTATATTCTCAAATGTTAAATTTATTTTCTATCCTAAATTTATTCTTGCCTCTGAACAATTTATCAATAAACTATTTAGGGTCAGGTTTTCTTCTCAACTAAGTACATGCTCATATCATCCACGTAACTATTTAGTTTAAAAAAAAAAAATTATCTTCAAGGCTAAAATATCCAAATATCACAGAAGGATGAACGATGATAAACTTAAACTAATCTTTAAAATGATATTTTCTAGAAGTGTAGTTGTCTCATTATTTCTTAAAAATCAATTCTTACAGATATTGTGTGTAGGAGCTCATATGGTCCTTGGTTAACAACTTGCCCTGATGAGAAAGCTGACCAGCTCGAACCACCCGATAAAGAGGGAATCTTTGATTTCTAAGAGTCTACACAATGACTTCGGTGACATGGTCACACTGTAGTGGAGTAGTAGTCGTTGGTGGAAAATAAGGACATAGCAATTCCACATTGAAAACTGGATAATCAATGGTGGCAAATGGCGGATAATCAATTGTCAAACTATATGAAGGGTCCATAATTGGATAAGGTTTACCTAACTATTAGGGAGGTGATTCTATAAGTTCTAATTTCTTGTGCTACTACCCTATCATGGTGTACAATAAAATGTGGCACAATATAATAAATATTCTAAAGCCTTTGGTAAATGATAATTTATCCTTAAATTCAAGTATTTATGCATGAATATAGTGCTAAGAACTCTCTATTATTAAGTTTTTTATTTTTATTATGTATTATAAATAAAAAGATGCAAGATGCACTTGGTTCCTTTCATTTTTCTTCTATCCTAACAATAGCCCATGTATGTTTCTTGAAAATGAGGCACAAACTTGATTAGTTTCATAGGAACATTTTCCTTAGAAGGAATAATTGTCTTGAACCTTGAATCACTCCTAATTCTATAATGTTGTAACTTCAGCCCTCTATAAATATTCCTATAATTTTGTAATCAAAGGCTAGACTCTTCCAATTCAATTCTACCCTAGTCTCTTGGGTTAGCTAGAAAGCCCTTTGAATTTTTCCCTATATATAGTGAAAATTAAATTTATCATTGGATCCTTTATAGAATAAGTATATCATCTTAACACTTATGCAACCATTCTATAATATATATAGTGCAAGGAAGCAATTCAACATAATGACCTTAGCTAGGTTAAAGACCCAAGCATTACATATTAGATGAGGTAACATTTTGTCATAACAAATGTTGAATAACTTTCCACTCAAGGAATCTAAGTCACTATTTCCTTAATATAATTTTTCACATTCTTGAACAATTCTTAGAAAAATCCTCCCAATAGATCTCTTATATATATTTCTATCCAATGAAATGACCTCAAAAGTGTCTTGACTAGCAAATCTCTTAAGAGGCATTTTAGAATTCTTAAAATAGGTAAATTATTAGTTTGCAAGCTTGGAGAATAATATATCTTCTAATTGGTAATCTAATTTAAGGCACACATGAGTAATTATAGGGTTCCAATTTTAACCTAAACATCATGGATATATAATTATAATACATTTACCTTTGCATAATCCAAACAATAACTAAAAAAAAGTGCCCCAACTTCTTTTACATAGCTTATCTTCTAATTTTATCTAATGATAACGAGCTTATCACTTTTACAAATATAATTCAATTGTAAGGAAAGTTATATATGTAATTACTTAGTAATTTAGCTTCAAATATTTTCAATTTGTAGGTGATAACTGACAAACATGAGTGCATTTAGCATAACTTCTCAATTTTTATAATTCATTTATAGAATAATACAAATTAAGGATTATAATTAATTTAATTACTTAAAATTTAATTCTACATGTGATCCCATGTTAATTGTAGTTTGTATTAATTTCCTTGACACCTTTCTCCTCATATGGATAAGTTTGAAAATTAAACACCTATCCTATCACATAAATATTTTGAATCCACTTCATTAATCCATAGTGTTTATTGATCAACTTCAAATTGATGGTTAGGAGGAAAATGGAAACATAAAATTGAAAGCTACATCCTTTTTTAATATTTCCTAAGTTAATGAGATCATGAAATACACCATAGAAATAATGGTGATGATTCACTTATAATTTAGATCCTTTGTTGAATAACATAAAATAATATAACTAAATCAATGGGTTAAATCAATGCTATGGTTGATTCAAATTTATTTGTAGAAACAACTAGCTTGATGAGAAATCATCCAAGATTATTACTAAATTTTGTCATATTTCGAAATTCATTGAAAGGTAATCACATTCAATGACACATTAATTAATCTATGATCAATGGTTAGGATTAAAATAAATAAAGCCAAATATGCACACCACCATATTTTGTTTTTATCCATAAATACACAAAATTCTAACACATCATCATTAATCAATAGTTTATGAGACTTTAGAAGATACACTGATCCTACGTAATCTACATTTTATATCAAAAGTATGGGGTTTTAATGAATACTATGGATTTATATAAATAAAAGGACATTCTACTATGAAATCTTTACAATGATGAAGGTTGAGGCACTTTAAAAAAAGATTTTTTTGGTAAGGTTAAGAATAATATGATTCAAGAAGTGATTCAAGGGAAAATTAAGTACAATTTAGATCTATAAAAGGTTATTTCAAAATAATTGTGAATGCAGCCCTTTAGTTATATTATTGTGCAAAAATTTAGATTCAAAATCACCATCCAAATTATAGTTTTTTTGGGGGGAATTTTAGATTATATTTTACTATCTCAATTACAATGAGAAGTTAGGTTTTATTTTTCCATTTCAATTACAAATTTATAGTAATTTTAAATTCTAATTTATCACCTCAATTGCAAATTAGACAAATTGAGTTCTTTTCACTAAATTGATTAATATTTGACACAAATTTTAATTTCCAAATCTCCTATATTTTATTTTATATATACAATAGATACCCACTCTACTACATTAAATCTATTTCAAAATATATATTAGGGAGATTATGCCTCTACAAATTATAGATTGTTTACAAAATGTTAGGATTGGTGATATTAATCTTGCAATCTTAAGACTATGCTTTGTAATTTGATATTTTAAAAGTTAGTTATTATTTCATGAAACTCCAGAAATTGTGTAAGGGGAACTTGGACATCCCATATGAGGAGATTTTTTTTTTAATTAAATATTATTTTTGTATGCACTTGGAATATTCTTTATAAGTTGTCATTGAGTGGGGAAGCTTAATTTGGTTACTAAGAACATCTATGAAGGCGTGGAATGAAGTGGAATGTTGTAAGAGGCATAATAAACAATTATGGTATTGTAAGGGGTGTAAGAAAGCACCTTTGATTATGTATAATAATTTGATAGAATTTTTTGGACTTAGGGAGTTGTTATTTTATTTTCTAGTGAGTTGTTTTAGTCCTCTAGTTCAAAATTGGACATCCAAATTCATGAGAAAATTCTTGAAGCTTCTAGGAAGATGTTTGTAACTCCCAAACATATATCATGAGATACCTTTTTTCTTGTAGACTACTTAGCTCATGGTTTGAGTCTATTGTAGTGAGGACCATTTAGAGTTTCTTGTAATACCTTTAGCTTTAAATTGAAACTTGGAAAAGGAGATAATGCAAGTTATTTTGTAGGTCATTGTAGTAACAAAGTGCTACTAGAATTAAGAGGGAAAATTTGTATTAGTGTAACTCTTGTTGAGAAATAATAAAAGCTTTGAATTTCTTTGGGTGTGGAGCTTGTTCTTGAGAGGGTTTCTCTATGTTTATCTTGTGTTATGATTTGCATTTATTTTATGGTTTTTCTATTTTTATCTATGACTTATCACAACTTAAGTATTTGGATGATTTGAATTTGCAACATACTTTTACTTGTTAGTTATATCCTATTTCTATAAATATCTATAAAAAATTCTTAAAGTATACCCTATTAAACACATATTTTCTTACAACAAAATAATCATAGAAAAGGATACCATGTCTCTACAAAAGTAATTATATATTTAAATCCAAAATATCTCTATAGAAATAAAAAGATAATTATAAATTTAAATCTACAAATATCTATATGCCAAACATATAACATGATATTGAGAGATGTATTATTAAAGTTAACACGTTTTCACTCTAGAATTTCAATTTTTCTTCTATTAAAAAATTATCTTTGTGAATTTAATTGTAAATTAACATTTCAAATCAATACTCATAATTCCCTATCTTAATAATAAATGAATATGGATATGAATTTTCATTCTATAATTAAACAATTACAATAATTTCATTTAGAGATGAAATTGTATGATGTTGAAGTTGCATTGTCATTTTTATAGCGACAATTTCTAATTAGTGAAGTTATACAAAATTTATGTTATTTATAAAAAAAAATTTGAAGTTATACACAATTTATGTTATTTATAAGCTTTTTTATTTTTATTTTTATCGGTAATGGGCACTTTTTAGGGTGCCTAACACTAAAGTTGTTCAAACCCATGAGCCCAGCATACTAGCCCAGTGAAGGCACAAATCCTGCTAGCTAAGCAGCCCAGCAAGGGTTTGAACCTTGGTGGCAACGTCACCAGGCAAGTGTTTCAACCGCTACGTTAAACGGGTCACCCCGTTATTTATAAGCTTCTTGAAATTGCTTTTTTATTTTTAATAGATGTGGTGAAAAAGATTAGTTTCATGAAAGTACATGAAAAATTTGTATGTTTTTATAGCAAAGAATATCTAAAAGATTAGAAATTTTATAATATTTCTTGAGATTACGTAATAAAATTGAAGTTGCATTGTCATATCTACTACTGACATAAAAGGACACAATTTCTGGTTAGTGAAGTTATAATCATTTATAAGCCTAACCTTTTTAATAAATTTGGTGAAAAGATTAGTTTCATGTTGTTCGATGCTTTTTTTTGTTTTTTTAAAGTACATGAAAAATTTGTATGGTTTTATAGCAAAGAATACCTAAAAAGTCACCATGTGAGGGATATAATAACAACCACCATATCTCCTACTCGTAGATTCCAAAAATATAGTAGCATCTTTTTTTTCCCAAATGTTTTAGAAATTATAGTTAATAGAATAGCCAAAAATATAGTAGCATCTTTGTTTTTCCAAATGTTTTAAAAAATCACCCTAAAAGCATTTAAAATCTAAATATATCTAAAAGAGATTCTAGGCCAATCGCCTAACAACACCATATGCCAAGAAAAAAGCTTGGGCTAGAAAGTCTTGAAAAATTATGAATCTACGTCCAAACAACTTGAGCTTTGGGATAAAATTAGAAAAGATGCTTAAGATGACCACAAGAAGGATATCAGGGATCCAAAATCCCCAAAAAGGGTTAATTTGGAACCAATAGGAAGGCCTTGGAAAATAATACACTACACAAAATGAGCAAGGTTCAACTCAAGAATGACTGACCAAAAGGTGTAGAATTTGTTTTTCTAAACCATTAATGAATATTGCAAAAGCTAGCTCTATTTTAAGATAGGCACCATAAGAGAAATGAGGTAGCATCCAAGAGTAGCCTTTGAGACACTTGTAAATTCTAAATAGAATATCAAGATACAATTTTTAAACTTTCCACCATGGTTTGCTTGAGATGAACCCAAATTTAAGTACCATATCTAAAAGGATAATATCAAGAAGTGATTCAAAAGTTTCATAATCATGATTAGATAAATGAAACTTCACTTTATCTTTTGTCCAAGTTGAAAAGCTCTAGGTCACTTTGGAAAAAAGACTCGTGAAGAGTCTTGATCATCTTTTTTGATAAACCTCAAAGCACAAACTCAAGGGGTCTTAGCACAATGGTGATCTTGGCAATCTAAAATACAAGACCACCAAATTGACTATTGATTAATTAAGATAGTATAATAAAAACCAAAGCCATTCCAAAGAAGCTAGGGCATAATGGCTTCCCAAGCTCTCCAAATAATTTTCATCACAAAATTCCCTTGGATTTGAATGGGTTATTTCATAATGAGAGGGCATGAAATCAAATTCTCTTCCAAGTTCACCTTTAAAAATGGAAACCAAAAGAAATGCAATGGTGAACTAGAATTTTCCATGCCTCATTACCTTCTAAAGATTGAATGACTATTTCAAACATAAAGAAAAATCTTCATGCTAGATGGAAATAAATCCAAGGAATCATACAAGAGAAAACAACACATTAAAGCCACCCGATGAAAGAATATGATTTTCAAAAGAGGCCCAAAGAAAATCTCTAAGGAAATTTTAAAGTTTCAAATATGAGGCTTTAGAAGGGACCCAAAAAGAAGAATAATAAACATGAGTGGCTACCAAAATATTAGAGAAAATCTAGAATTTTCCTACCACATATATAGTTTTATTAAGCTAGTAGACTATCTTCTTTTCAATTTTAGATATAAAATAGCTTGCTAAAGAGTAGTGGGAGAAGCTTGAAAAGAGAAAGGAATACCTATGACCTTGAATATTTCTCCATTCCCAATCCATTTCCACCCATAATAGTCAAGATAGGATGGATAAGGTAAAAATGATTGTCTATAATATTGAGTTTTTTGTCGTTGAATGTTAGAGCCCAAGGCTTTGCAAAAAATGTCTAAGCAATGAAGACATTGGTTAATATTTTTTTCCTCTTCCAAAAGAGTGAGAAAGGAACCATTAATAAAATTTCCATTAACCAACTAAACCATGGAATTAGGTAAGGAGATACTTTTACCAAGCTTTGAGAAATTGAATGAGCTAAAAAGTATCCAATACTTTCAATAGCAAGTACATTGAGGGCAAGGGATAAAGGAAAATTATGGTAGATAGAGCTGAAAATTAAAAAGGCACTAGGATGATGCCTATTTATAAAAATACATGCTAAAGCATAAAAAAAATGGGTAACTGCAAGAAGTTGGGTCCACAAAATATTTAAAAAGTGGAAGTGTTTTTCCTAATTTTCAAAATTTGTCACAGTTGGATTGAAAATTTGAAGCACTTACACATTAGATCTTTTAAAAGTTCAATAATATGAAATTTAGCATTTTGACTCTAGTTTTCTAATGTGTAATTTATTCTAATGCCCCTGAGATGATACAATTTAATTTTTAATAGGCATGTCTTAAAACCACTTTTTAAAAGTCACCTTTTTAGGACCTTTACCATGCACATGTACAAACACCATAATTTGACCTAAATAAAAGTATTTTTATAATTCCTTTTGGGGAAATATGTATAATAAATTGAAGATTGATAAAGATATATTTTTATAATTTTTTTGTAAATAATTTTTTATTAATTTATTGGCCCTAATTGTTGTTTTTGAAAACCCTCATATATGGACACCATAAATTGACCTAAACTAATATTTTATTGTTTTTCTCATTGTGTAAAGAATTATTTATAGATTGATATCATATAATTTTTTTACAATAAAATTAAAAAATTAAAATCTATTAAAAAATATCAAAACCTGACATTTCAAGTTTATGGACAAGTTTCCTTAGAAATTAATTAAAAGAAAAAAAAGAATCCAATCATAATTTTTTTACAGATTTAAAAAATAGACATCATGGGTTTCAACTTCACAAAACAATTCTGGAAAAAACCTGTTAGTCATATTGCCAAAGTCAGTTATTTCTCTTGACATTGCCATGACCTTGTACTTGTAGGTCCAAGGCTAAGGGTTAGGTTACCGTGCCTTTCCCAAGCCTAAAAAAAAAGCAGGGTCACGAGATTTCATATATTTTTAGAATGGGTACCCATTAAGGATGGGATCTCAAAGCACAATGGGTGTGCTTTCTGAAATGAGGCTTGGGTCCCCATTCCTAAATGGGTACTCATTCTTGTAAAAAAAAAAATTGGTTGAAACTTCTCCTCTTTATCGACCCAACATCTTCCACTTACCCAAAAAACATAAATTTTTTAAATAAAAGGAGGACCAAAGCTTAAAAACTGAAGCATGGAAATAATAAAAGGTCACTTGATGCAGTCATAATCTTTAGCAAAGACAATTTAACAAAAATATTTTGCTGATGAGATTCTTGAGATCATTCTATACAATTTTAACAAAGATCCTTAGCAAAGACAATTTTAACAAAGAGCCTTAGCTATGATATTGTAGGAAATATTAATAAGCATTATTAGCCTCCAATTGTATATATCTTCAAGATCACCAAAGTGGTGAAAATTTGATATTTTTTTTGTTAATAATCTTCCCTAAGGAATTGGAATGAAAAGCTTCAAGAGAAACTTTATGAAGGTCCTCACCAACACAATCCCAAAGGGTCTTGTATACTTTACAAGAAAAAAACCATCACTGCTGAGAGCTTTTTTATTGGCCATAGTGTCAAAAAATTTGTGGATATTAACAATGAAAATAAATTAATCACAAGAATATCATTAATAATAAAAGAGCTAACAAAGAACAACCTTGAGGTAGTTTTATAAAGCGTGCACTCATGTTCAAGAGAGTTCTCTCGAGCTTTGAAAGATTCATGTCATAGTGACAAACAAAGGATTAAAGAATATCAACAAGATATTTGAGAAACTAGTGTCCATACCTAATTAGTTTGATACCCTAAGAGGTGTGACAAACATGAAAAGCTTGAAAAAGTTCTTTAGAAGTTCTATCACCCACCTTTAGCCAACACAATTTAGCATTGATCTAGAAACCTCTAGTTGGGTGATTATCAATAAGTTTCTTCTAATAGTGAAGCTCAACCATTAATAGCTATATATAATGGATTTTTCAGGGACTGGCTTTGAGAATCATGGTCACATGGAAGAGATCCAAGGTGGTTCCCTCATATGCACGATGATGGAATCCAACCAACTATTAGTCATATATGTGAAGAAAGTGGGAGGTGCTCTTGATATTCCCATTCCACTAATTAATCCAACCTATTTGTTGAGAAGGCATAGGCTCAAGATTCCATACCTAAAGGATGTGGATCAATGTGGGTTGATGTGTTATCAAAGAGGTGAACTAATAAATAAGTGCATGTTTCTTAGCTTAAGTAGAGGAATTTGTCATTCAATAATAAAAAGAGTATGATTTGAAAAAAGTTCATTGGAAGAGGAAAACTAGCAATGAAGAAGATGAATTGAGTAGAGATCATGAAACAATCAATCCATTTGTACATTGTATCAATCCCAACCTAGAAACTATTCTAAATAAACCAATATTAATGAGTATGGTGGCATCTCAAGTTGGGATCAAAGAGATTTAATTTAATTTGCATGAAATACGAAGCTTCTATTTTTCTAGTTGCCAACTACATGGGAAGAGGTCCATATTTATCATAAGCTTTCTCAAAAATATTAAATTCTATGTACAAAACTTAAGTGGTAGTAAGCATTCAATAAGTAATCTAGCTCCACAAAAGAGATCTCTCTGTAGTATCATTAGAAGCATACACATTAATAATGCTAAAAAAATGATTTTAATATTGATCCCATTCAAATTACCCTACCAGTGGGTTCACATCCATGATCAAATAAATGTGTGTTCCACTTAGGAGAGAGAAATGTGACAACCCCTCCATAATCCATGTCATGATTGCTATAGAAAAAGAGTTGGTTGGTCAAACATTATGACAAACAACAAAAGGAAAAAAACTAGTAACCTTAACTTCCTATAAGAAAATGATATGATCTAGAGATGCAAATGTTTAACAAGGATCCCTCCCTTCATACTATAGACACTTAAAAATGTCTTGATGGATCACATTCGCTAAACATCATTTCATCCTAAAACCCATCCTCTTTACGTTTAATTGATTAATTGGCCTAGCTATTTAAAATTAATTGCATCATTTTCATCTATTAATCTAATTAATCTAATTAGATGAGTTCATCCCCTTTCATGCTAACATTTCGTCTTATTAAATTAAATAAATCAAACTATTTAATTTAAGTCCCTAAATCTTCTTATTTAATTAAATAACACTAAGTTATTTAACTAAATGTCATTTCAGCTTCCCCCCTTTCATTAAATCATTTAATTTAATGAATATCACTTTATTCTTCTAATCGCAGGCCAATTGCATGATTAAAACTTTGTTTAAATTAGCAATTATCTAATTAATCTCTTTCCTTCCACTTGCAAGGGAATATTCCCATAGAATATTCCCTTCCCTTTTGCACAAATTAAACTTCGTTTTAATTATTAAAATATCTTTTTTTCCTCACCCATGAATATTCCAAAGAATATTATTTCTCCTCCAATCATTTAAGAAAGGGAATATTCTCACAAAGCTTCATGTGCAAGTTAAACTTGAAACTCCCTGGGCAAGTTAACTTTTAACCTCTTATACAGGTCAAAAGTGTGCTTGTTTGGAAGGAATGAGAACCCTTGATTAAATCTCATCTTGAATTCTCATTCGTTGATGAGAATCCATGATCCATGCCTCCTCCATTCTTGACCATTGATTAGCTTTTTCAATCTCAACCCTCCATTTCTCATTTGCTTTCCTATAAATAGTTCACTATTTGGAGACAAATGGATGGATCATCCATCTTTTTCAGAGAAAATTTATGCTGTTGAAATCACTCACACTCACTCTCATCTTTACACACATTTAGCATTTTTTTAGTTTAAATTAGTTGCATAATAGCTTAGCTTCCATTAATGGCTTTCATGCATCCATTTAGCTAAATAAATAATTAGGCTTTGAATCTTTTAGTTTAATCTCATTTAGCTTAGCTTAGCAATTGTAAATCTACATGTATCTTTTAGCATAAAATCATGCTAGATTAACTCTTGCATCATGCTCAATTTAGCATAAATCATGTTTTCATTCCCATCTCACAACTATTTCATCGATTCTCTTCAATGGAATTGATTGAAACAAGCTCACTGATCACAGGATTGGGAAAGAGTTGTTGTTCCACATCAACACGTCACCAATTCCAAAATGGGATAAGTTTTAAATGGGTTAGATTAGACATTTAAATTCTTTCATAGTTCATAATGTTTAGCTTAACTTTCATTTGAATGATCTTGTTTAAGATTGAGTATTAGTGGCTATGTTATGCTTTGATTCTTCATGGATCAAGCGAACTCGGCCCATACTAATATCCTCGATCAAAATTCTAGCACTAGGAGGGAAAACTAATCAAATTTAATGAATCTCTATATCGAATTCCATTCGTTTTGACTTTTGTAGGATAGAGCAATGCCCAACTCAATTGCAGCAATGCACTTTGCTAGGCATCACCATAAAGTGACACTACTATAATATGAAACAACAACGCCTATTAAGTACACTAACGCTGATTAAAAAATGGCGGCGCTAATACTTTTTAGAGGTATCAAAATCTAAAAATGGTGATACACCTCAAAATGGAAATGCTATTGTGCTCACTGTTTTCTCTACAAAGCGAGACCCAAATCCACCAGAGCAACACCCAAATGACTTATAGTGATCCTATTGTGAACAACAACGCCCATCTCTGGTAAGCAAAATAGTGATCAATTTTTAGCACGTGATTGAATTTTTTGAATTTATTTGAATGCTAACATGTCACTGACTTCTTATTTTTTCTTTTTAGACTAACTAGTTTTGCAGATTTGGAGAAAAACTAGGAAAAAATTTACCTCAACTTGTTGGGGTCATAACTTTCTACTCGTTGGTCAGAATACAAATTCGTTTGCATTGTTGGAAATCTCTCCAAGATTATTAATTCAATCCCTAAAAAACAAGTGCCTACAACAATCAGTTTTTAGGGCCTGATGCAAGTTTCGACCCCAAATTTTGCTCTGAAGGCCTCCAAAAATGTGATTTACTATAGCATAGAAAAACTAAAAAAAAATGAAAATTTTAATTTTTGGTTTTTCTTAGTTTTTGTTATTGTAATAGTGTTTTGAAACTTGTGGGGAAATTATAACCCATCATATGATGCTTTGGTTTATGTTTTAGAGACACTAAATTCCCATTGGG